>CAUYRH010026924.1:0-19599 GCA_963574655.1 Perodicticus potto
ACCAAGAAAGAAGGCCTATGCAGATTTCTACAGAAATTATGATGCTATGAAAGATTTTGAGGAGATGAGGAAGGCTGGTGTCTTTCAGAGCGTAAAGAGATTTTGGAATATAAAGAATTTCTTTGGGCTGATTTACATAGACGTTTGTCACAGACCCGTGTTCCTGAGCTATGAATATGAGTGATAAATAAACTATTAATGAATAAAAAAAAAAAATTCTCCAGAGAACTGATAGCGTGAGCTGGACTAGAAAAAATCATTTGAGTCAAGGGCTAAGGGAGATTTGTGTAATGGCGGGGTAGGGAATTTAAGACAACACTTTGCTCCACTAAAAACAACTGGAAAACAAACAAACAAGGATAACCCACTTTTAGGATAAAAATGCAGGGAGTATGAAATAACAATCTAAATTTCAGGAATTGTTGGAATTGATGATTCTTATTGGTAAAATTTGTTAACTAAATGTTAGTAAATTTCATGATACATTTGATTATATAATTTTAATTGTGCCCTAATAAACCTGATGCTAAAACAATCAGATAACCTTTAGCATTAAAGAAAAGAACTTGAAGATCTGCAGTTGGCAAGTTGGCCTACTTGTGGGAACCTCCTTCCAATACTTTCATATCACACTTTGGTGTTACACTCTGACACAATACCAAATCAATTGAAAAGTTTAAATTTTGAGTAGAGAATATTGCTAGTATTCACAAAGCAAGAAAATGCACATCTTAGCAACTGGCAGATGCAATGATACTCATACTCAATTTGTTTGTGGCAGAATAGGGTTCCTATATAAAATGTGTGACAAGCTGTCACAAGAAAAACAAAATGGGGATGCCTAGGATTCTGAAGCAAAAATAAGCATTTCTTGGATGAGTAACTATTGCCTTTTTCCAAAACAGCTTGATTTTGACTTGCTACTTTGATCACAGTGAAGACTGAAGGTCTGACCATTGAACTCACACTCAAGTTCTGACCAATGTACTATTAATAAATAATTGCCTCTAAATAACTAGTTACATCTGACTCATTCCGTCAAAGTATAAAGCATTGCCATTTCTTCTAACGAATGTACCTCAACATACAATTAATTTACATGAACAGACAGCTCACTCTGCCAGCCTCCTCCCACCACCCTGTTCTAATATGATCCCATATGGTAGCCTACCTGTATTAGTTCATCTTCCTTTCCCCACTACAATGTAAGAGCATGAAGGCTGAAATCTTTACCTATTTTGTTTACTTGTATGAACTCAGTACTTGAATGTAGGACCTGCAAATACACATTGCTGAAATAATGATTTCTCTGAGATTAGTTTTCTCAAAAGTTAGAGTCAGTGATGCTGTTAAACTGAAGAGAAATTAGCTCAATCAGAAAAAAACGCTTATGGATTCATTTACATTATCTATTTCAAGTAGTGATATAGCACAAAAGAACTAAAGAATTTCCCAAACTTTCCCTGCTCAAGATGATTTTAGAGCAGAAAGAATGAGAATTGGTATGGCTATCTTTAAGTAATATCACAGAGTATAGTAGCACTGGACCCTAGTTCAGACATAAGGAGCTAAAAGAAGTTTGAGAATGAATAACGTAAACTGTTTCATGTGGGAGTTTTGGTCTCCAATAGATTGGAGTTAATCTAGTTTTCAATATAAGTCAAAAGTGTCCTCAAAAGAGATTTGAGTTCCTGGTCATTAACCTCGTTGATTAGTTTGCCTCTACCATGGAGCTGTTGTCTATATACAAGATAATTGTAATTTGCACATCAATCATGCCCTAGTGCCTAGCAAACTAGAGTAAATAGTGCAAATCCAGGGAAAGGCATAGGCTGACACCCATGTTTCCCAGAGATCCAATAACTTCATTATTGCCCTCAATATGTAGAAATCCCTTCCATGAAAGGCGTCAGCTTAACTCAGAATGAGGAATATTCATGAAGAAATGATCTGTGTTCTTCCGATTACATAAAGCAGAAATGTCAATTCTTTTGTTTAGTGGTGGAAATAGTATGTATTTTGGTACTGTGTATCTACCCTAAAAATATGACCCACTGTGCAGATGTTGAAATTTACCTAAAGTAGATTTTTTAAATGAGAGACAAGAAGGCCTGAGAGGTAACCTCTCAACACTATGATAGAAATTGTCCAAATGATACCACTGTCTTTTTGCCTTACATGCAAGGTCAGACAATTACGTTTGCAAACTTATCCGAGAAAAAGTGCTACCTACCTCATTGCTGGGACCTTTGAAGCACTCCCCTTGGGAAGCTATGCCCACGCCAGCGCCTAGTCAACCTTTCAAGCACTTTTTCTAGGATGATTTCAGGAACTTAACTATCAAACCTCATATAATGACAGCTCTGATGGCCATTCCAGAAAAAGAATTCCAAAATTGTCAGAATAGTGACGTACTGTGAGAGTTTACTCTAATTCCTGCAAGCTCAGGTTCTGGAGCCAATACAAAGATGCACTAAAAACTTTGTATTTCTCTCAAGGCAGGGAAAGCTCTGCCTGACACAGGATTCTCCAGATCCAAAGTGGACTAAGGTTGCATAGTATAAGTGGTTGTAATGACCTAGTGGCCAAGAGAAGTGAGTGAGCACCTAGGGAAGAAGGCACATCTAGATAACACAAAAGGGTCTAAGGAATCTTAATCTTGGCTTTCTTTTTTTTTATTGTTCGGGATTCACTGAGGGTACAAAGAACCAGGTTACATCGATTGCATTTGTTAGGTAAAGTCCCTCTTATAATTGTGTCCCTGCCCCAAAAGGTGTGTCACACACCATGACCCCCGTCACTCCCCTCCTTTCTTCCCTCTCTCTGCTCTCCCCACCCCATTAATGACCATGTACTAGGTCATTAATTGTCCTCACATGAAAATTGAGTACATGGGATTCATTACTGGGTTGGTGGGCATTTAGGCTGTTTCCACATTATGGCAATCGTAAACTGAGCTGCAATAAACAATCCAAGGTAAGTGTCCTTATGGTAAAAGGTTTATTTTTCTTCTGGGTAGATGCCCAGTAATAGAATTGCAGGATCAAATGGAAGGTCCAGTTTGAATTCTTTGAGGGTTCTCCATACTTCCTTCCAAAAAGGTTGTAGTAGTTTGCAGTCCCAGAAGTGGTCCCTTCTCTCGGGAAGGGACATTCACGCCTATGGAACCAGAAAAAAATCCCTATAGCTAAGGCAGTTCTTAGTAATAAAAACAAAGCCGGGGGCATCAGCCTACCAGACTTTAGGCTGTACTACAAGGCCACAGTGGTCAAAAAAGCATGGTATTGGCACAAAAATAGAAACACAGACATCTGGAATCAAATAGAAAACCAGGAAATGAAACTAACACCTTACAGCCACCTAATCTGCGATAAACCAAACAAGAACATACACTGCGGGAAAGAATCCGTATTCAATAAATGGTGCTGGGAGAACTGGATATCCACATGTAAAAGACTGAAACTGGACCCTCACTTTTCTCCACTCACAAAAAATTAATTAAAGGTGGATAAAAGACCGAAATTTAAGGCACAAAACAATAAAAAAAAAACCCTCAAAGAAAGCACGGGGAAAACACTTGAAGATATCGAACTGGGGAAAGACTTTATAAGACTTCCAAGGCAACTGCAACAACAAAAAAAATAAACAATTAATTAAACTAAAAAGCTTAATTAAACTGAAATGGGACTTAATTAAACTGAAAAGCTTCTGTACAGCTAAGGAGACAACAACCAAAGCAAACAGACAACCTATACAATAGGAAAGGATACTTGCATATTTCGAATAAGACAAAAGCTTGATAACTAGGATCTACAGAGAACTTAATCTTGGCTTTCTAGGAGATAAAGAGAGAAAGTACTGTGCTGTGGGTGACAGGGAAGGGTGAGGAAGAAGTATTCAAGAGAGAAAAACACATGTTTGTCACCTTGTCAGCAAATCCTGTTCACCATTACTACTTTGAATGGGGTAATTTGCAGGGCATCATTGTTGTGGAATGTAAATGTTTTCTAAGAATGGTGGATGGCATTATTAAAAGATTATTGTGTTTTGGGCACCATGTTGCATTTAGATAGTAGGTAAGTATAGACTTTCAAGGAAGGCTAATGAAAAGAAGCAGAAAATTCACTGAGATAATGGAAGACAAAGCACTTTGTACAATGAATTAGCACATGGGAACCAGTAAACTCTCTATGAGCAGAAATGTCTAATATACAATTTTCAGTTTCTTAATGAGTAATGACTCTTATCTGATTCTCAAAAAGCTTTAAGTTGTAACCCATATACATGCAGAAATAATTTAAAAAAGTTATAAGTGTCTCAAGTTTAAATGGATGCCAGAATAAAATAAAAGAATACATATGAATCAAAAGGAAAAAAATTTCCAGGAACTGTATATCTGAGTGATGTTAACCATGGAAGGCCTTATTTTCTCAGAATTTTTAAAAAAATAGGTGTTAGCTTTGAATTTCCACAAAGCACACAACAGGCACTTGACCAAATCTTACCTAAAAAGAGGGCCAAGAAATGACTGTTCATCCTTCAGAGAGATTTAGTCTATTGCATTTAACTTCTAAGAATGGCTTGAACAATCTTCATAGAAAAACAGAGTTACGGCTATTTTTAAGTTTTAAGAATAAAAGAAATCACACCAAAAAGAAAGAGAACTGTGAAAGATACAATTAAAATTCTGTGAAAGCACAGAATATAATTAATAATGATAGGTATATTTCTGAGTATATGTTTATTCATTTCATAATTTCTTTGCTAAAACCAAATACACCTTTTGTAGTGAGAAGCTGCAGAAACAGCTTCTGTTTATTTGGTTATTTAGCCAGTACTACATTTGACTACTGAATTTTTTTAAGTTAGTGATGGGCAACCTTGATTTCTAATTACACCAGGAGAAAATGATCTTAACAATTTTGATGAGTTTACTCTGTAGAATCAAAGGTAGACTGAAGATTTGTTACATGATCTTCATATTTTCATCAAGTTGTTTTTTCCAGTATCTCTCAAGTCTTTCAAGCACTAAATAACTGATGAATAAGAGAAGGAGAGGGAAGATGGAAGGTAAGAAAGAGAAAAGGGGAGGAAGGGAAGGAAGGAGCATCTGAATGTGTTATCTCACAGAACAGTGGCTAAAATACTCATAAGATTCAATAATTTTATTTTTAATAATTTGCTTAATAGAGGAGATAGGAAACACTGGTTTTCCCCAGATGATAGTTATCTTGTTTCTGGTTACTGTTGATTTAACCTTTTATTTGGAGGTTAGTACAGATTCGCAGGAAAGGCAAATAAGTTTTGAGAGACAGTTTAATCATCCTCCCCTGATGTTAACATGTGACATAATTATAGTATAATACCAACCCCCCAAAAAGTGAAATTGATATAATCTAAAGATTATGCAGATTTCATCAGTTATAAATGTATTCATTGTATTTATACACTCTTATATTTACTCACTGGTGTGCATTTATCTCTATGCAATGTTAATCACACATGCTGCCTTGTGTAACTACCACCACAATCCAGGTAGTAAGTGTACCATCTCAACAACTCCCTCATGCTATCTGCTTATAGCCACATTCATCATTTCCCCTATATCTAACATCCTGGCAATCACTAATCTCTTCTGCATCCCTATAATTATGTTATTTCATGAATGTTAAATAAACATAATGATGAAATATATATTCTTTTGAGATTCACTTCCTCTTTTCCCCAACATAATTCCATCAATGTTCATCTAAGTTGTTGAGTATGTTAATAATTTATTTTGTTCCTCTTTATTGCTGACAAGTATATCATGTGTATGGATATACCAAGTTTATTTAACCAAGTGCTGGCTATTACAAATAAAGCTGCCTAGTGCTTCAGTGGCGTAATCGGTTAGCGCACGGTAACTATATCCTGCTGCAGAGACAAATAAAGCTGCCTAAACATTTGTATTCAGGTTTTTGCATGAATATCACTTTTCATTTCTCTGAGATATCTGTGTATGTCTCAGTGTGGAATTGCTAAGTCATATAATAGTAAGTAAAAGTCTTTTCACTTTTAAAAGAAACTATCAGTTTTCCAGAGAGCAGTAGCATTTTATAGTCCCACCAGCAATGAGTAATCTGGTTTCTTCACATTCTTGCTAGCATTTGAAGGTATCGCTACTTTTTTTTTTTTGTACCTTTAGTGACTCTCATGTATGTATAGTAGCATTTCATTGTGGTCTGTTTTTGCCTTTCTTTAATGATTAATGATACCGAATGTCTTTTTATGTGCTTATTTGCCAACTATATAGCTTCTTTGATGAAATGTTTGCACATATCTTTTGCTCATTTTCGCTTTTTTTCTTTTGCTCATTTTCTGGCTAAACTTTTATGTTGTTTCTTTTCCAGTGTTGAGTCTTGAAAGTTCTTTCAGCAGTGTTCAACTTTTTTTCTTTTCTGCCACACACTGGATGAACAAGAGTTGTCTTGGGCCACATATTAAATACACAACCACTAATGAAAACTGATTAGCCAAAAAAAAAAAAAAAATTCTCTGCACATTTTTCTCCTTTTCATGACATCTTACATCGCAGACAAGCAAAAAATGTCCTCACAAAATCAGCATGCAGCTGAATTAAACACCTCTGCAACAAGTCCTCATTGTCAAAACGTGGTTTAAAAATGTTTCTCCTAGTTTGTAACTTGTCTTTTTCAGCCTCTTTACAGGTTCTTTTCCAGAAGAAAAAGTTTTGAATTTTGATAAAGTGCAATTTCTATTTTTTCTTCCTTTCTTATAAAAAATCTTGCTTTTGGTGCCAGATTTGAGTACCATTTGCTTATTCTAGGTCCTAAACATTTTCTCCTATTTTTTTTCCCTACAAGATGTATTGTTTGATATTTTAGATTTAATGCCATGACCTACTTTGAATTGTTTTGTGCAGTGTGTGAAATTTAGGTATTATTATTTTAGCTACAGATATCCAGTTGCTCTAGCACCATTTATTCCTCCCCCACTGGGCTTCTTTCAGCCCTTTGTTAAAAATGAATTGGGCGTATTTGTGTGGGGCTCTTTTTAGGTTCTTTATTCAATTTCATTTGTCCATCCCTACTCTAAGGCCACAACGTCTTGACAATTTTGGCTAAGCAATAACTCTTAACATTGAGAATATTAATTCTTACCACACTACTTTTCTTTTCTTACCACATTACCCTTAACATTGAGAATATTAATTCTTCCCATACTACTGTTCTTTGGCTATCTCAAAGACTTGTTTTCCACACAAATTTTAGAATAAATTTGTCTATACTTACAAACAAAATCTTGCTAGCATATTGATAGGAACCCTATAGATCACTTTAGGGAAAATGGACTCTACAGTCTTCTGATCCATTGAACATGAAAACTAGTTTTTAAGCCCCATCATTTCCAAATTTCTTTTTTATAGAACATTAACATTTTGGAGGCATAGGGAGAATGTGTCATGTTTGAGTATTATAAAATTCAATGGATCAAGCACTAGCCTTTGGCAATTTCCAAATGTCATCCAATTTAATATTTTGATGAGCTCATTTTCATCTGAATAACTTTAATGCACAAACTATTGTCACATTAATCATATTATATTACAATAAATTATCACATTATTATCATAACATATCATAACAGTTATTTATCATAACTCATTACGGTTGTTGACGTACAGTTAGGCTTCACCAGGTGGGGAAGGGGCAAGGTTTTTCATCACTGTATCTACAGTTCTTAAGTGCATGTCACATGGTAAAAACTCAACAAATGTTCTCTGCATGAATGAAAGCATTCTTTAATCCAAGAAGCAATTTTTGTTAAGTATTTCTCTCAAATTTTTACAAATCCAGGGCCTCTAAATTTTGAACAAGGTCTAGGAATGCTCTCCCTTCTGTTCTTCTTAGTTTTTGTTTTATTTTGGTTTTGTTTTTGCTGTACATATTTCTAATGATAACACATACATACTCTTACCAGGGGAAAATATAACCCATGAGAAGTTCAACATGAAATGTCATAGCTAGGCAATTTGTTTTTATCACTAAATCATTCATTGCCTTTAAAGAACTATCCTAACAGAAATCTAACCAGAAATAATACTGATTTTACATATACATTTTATATCACAGCCAAATTCAATAATCCAAATTTTCATTAATGTCAAACTAACTACTAGTAAAACAAAAAAACAATTCACTCAAAATAAAAATCTCATCTGGTCACTTCATGGCTTAAAATCATTTAGTAGTCTCCCTCCCCATCACAAGCCAAATAAGAAGCCCAGAAACTTGAAAGAGGTATAGAGTTCTTTGTTGGTCAGAAACTGACATACCTTTACAATGTTTTCTTCTGACATTATCCAAACTGCACACTTTATCAGTTCCTTAAACTCTTTGGGCTCCTTTACAGTTCTTTCTGTCTGGACACTGTATTCCTTCTGCATGGTTCTGCCACAGTGACCTACCTGACTCACCCACACACCCCATCCACTGCAAATATTCCCCGGGCCCTCATCATACTCAGAACTTTAACATGGCAGGCTACTTGCTATTCCTGTGTATTTTCCCAGTGACTTAGCAGACTGTACCATTAATTCACTTATAATAATGTCAGGTTCTTAAAGGTGAAGAGAGAGAAAGAATTCCAAGGTATAAAAAAATAAGCTAAGAACACAAAATTGGGTGATAAGGAAATTGCAGCATATAGTGGAGAAAGTTTTGAATCTTCACTCTATTATATAATAGTTACATGGTCCCAAATAAATTATTTCCTTTTTGAGGATCAGTTATTAATAATGTTATTATTTAATCTGAAGAAGGTAGGAAATATTTAATACCTAATTGTTTGGGGACTCTTAAGAAGCATACACGGAATAAATATGAAAAGTGTCCTGTCAATAAAAACCAACAAATGAAATTTAAAACATTTTATATTAATTGAGTCTATCTCCATACAAAATAATTCATATATTTATAAAAGGCATTACCTATCCCTTTGAAATAGATTTTCTAATGTGACTCTCACAACAATCCTATTGTTGAAAAAGTTCGGTCACGTTTTAGAGACAGAACTTTAGAAACATTTTAGGTCAACTTGTTGGTTCCCTCTTGTAATTCTAGCATTCTGGGAGGCCAAGGCAGGGAGATTGCTTGAGCTCAGGAGTTCAAGACCAGACTGAGAAGAGTGAGACCTGTCTATACTAAAAATAGAAGACTAGCCAGGTATGGTGGCAGGTGCCTGTAGTCTCAGCTACTATCGAGGCTGAGGCAAGAGGACTGCTCAAGCCCAAGAGCTTAAGGAGGTATGAACTATGACACCATGGCACTCTACCCAAGGCGACAAGTGATACTCTGTCAAAAAGGGAAGCGGGAGGGAAAGTGAAGAAAAGAAGAACTTAGAGTCACAGTTTTTAAACAACTATCCAGGAAGCAGGCAGTAACAGAAAACTCAAAAACTTGGGCTCTAGGTCTTCTCTCTTGCATTTTAATACTTCCTCCACTCTACAACAGAATTCCCATTTCATAAAAAAAAAAACACAAACCTCAAATGGAGTAACTAAAAAAATTCTAGTCACTAATTGTTTCTCAATGAGAAATAATTTCATAGTAGGTCTTCCTTTAAATTGCACAACTTTTTTACAAAGATAGAAAAGTTTTAATATTAAAAGTAATTTACTTATTTTAAAAATTATAAAGAATCTAAAACTTTACAACTATTATAGTTATCTCATTTTTACAATTTACATATAATTTTGTTTCCATTATTTGATTATGATTGATGAATACTGAAATTAGAAAATATACAAGAGAAAAAAGTTTTTTGTTGCTTTTTAAAAATTAACATTAGGTAAAGAGTTTTGAGTCTTTGTCTGTCCCAGATATTTCTCACCTAGTTTTCAACAAGTAACATAACCTTTTACGTTCAGTGATTTCAGACAAAATTTAAGGTTCACACTCAAGTAAAAGTAATTTCTATGTTAAATTTCATTGTGTCCATTTTGAGGAGACCTATAGTTTAGGAATTTTTTCAAAATTGTGAAGGTTTAAAGAATAGGGAAGGTTTTAGAGAAAGTGGAATGACTGATGTTAATTACTTACTTACTTAAACAAGGAAAAATTTTCAAAGATCTATAATCTACATTGTTTTAAATCCCTGATAGTGACTGACAGATATCTACATACAATTATCAACCACTCTCTTCCACACCCCCTTTTAAATTCAGAATTCTTAGTATCTACCAGGGTTCAATTAGATAATTCAATGGTATCTGCAACATTCTTTTTGTCATTCCACATAACATCACTCTTTTGAAATAATGCACATAATGACATGCTACAGTTTTATGGTGAATGAGTAATAATGAAAATCTTCATAGCACTTAACTATGTTCCTTACTTCTAGCAGAACTGGTACTGCCCTGACCTCTAACCAGAAATTAGTTCAACTATTGTTCAGAATATGTAAGATTTATCAGTTGAGCTGATGTCTTTAATGCAGGCATTTATGGTGTAAGCCTACAGATAATTTGGCTATGACTACTACAAAAATAACACCAGCGTTTATATTATGTTGAATATCATCTTTTTTAATATTTTTAAAGTATACATATAATCAAAGATGTATTATCCCAACTATCTTCTGAGTCTTCAAATGAGGTAATGATCAGAACATTTGGTGGGTATTTGGGAAGTGCCAGGCAGTATGTTATGTTCTTTATATACATCTCCTAAAGAATCTTAATATCAACAATGCAAAATGAATATGGTTGTACTTGCTCTGCAATGGTGGGAATTAAAGCTCCCAAGATTAACTAACTCAAACCTAGTAGATACAAAAAGAGCAACATAAACACAGATATATCTGATTCAAAAGCCAGTTTTCACGGCTCTACTACCATTTTATAATATAAAGAGAAACTTGATATCCAGAGATATAAAACCAATTATGCAAAAAGACACAAGTAATGATATAACAGCAATTTGAATGGGTACTTTTCTATTTGAATCTACTCCTGAAGGACCTGTAGTATTTAGAAAAACATTCCAAGCAAAACTTATTAAAAGTACTAGTAGGATACTTCAGAGTAAAACAGATATTATCTTACATACAATTATGTGAAAATTGTGAAAATTATTCCTAGCATACAATTCTAAAAACATCTTAAGTTCTCATAGCCCAAGTATGAATAAACATTCATATTTCATAATTACAAAGTAAATTCAAAATATTGTGGTCTTCAACATCTTGTCTTGTCTTTTCTTATCCACATAGAGCTGTCCTTTAGAAATAAAAGGTACTTTGGCCACATTTTAATATACAGAGGAGGTCAAAAAAGAAATGTACACACAATTTAAGAAAGGAAAAATCTGGAGTGGTGCCTGTGGCTCAGTGAGTAAGGTGCGGGTCCCATACACTGAGGGCAGCGGGTTTGAACCCGGCCCGGCCAAACTGCAATAAAAAAATAGCCAGATGTTGTGGTAGGTGCCTGTAGTTCCAGCTACTCAGGAGGCTGAGGCAAGATAATCACCTAAGCCCAAGAGCTGGAGGTTGCTGTGAGCTGTGATGCCACAGCACTCTACTGAGGGCAACAAAGTGAAACTGTCTCTAAAAAAAAAAAAAGAAAGAAAAGAAAAGAAAGGAAAAATTGTATTAAAATTGTAATACTCGATATATACGAAAAACAAAGGCTGAATGCAAGTCATGTTGAGCACCTCTTGTAATTATAGACGTTAAACATGACTAGAGTACTACAAATTTAATACATTTTTTCCTTTCTCAAGATGTATATGTATTTTTGGTACCCTCTGTATATGTTTATAGTATATAGTTAATTTCAGGTCTTTAGGCCAGTAGGCCTTGTTGGTTTTAGCATTCATTTCTAAAGACTGCTAAATGTGAATTTATAGAATAATCAATTTAATCGGTGATATTTCTCTTCCTTTTTGCCTATTATTAAATGATGAATTTAAATAATTGACTGCATTCTTCTTTCCCAGCAAAACATTTTCTTGGAAAAGTGATCCATTTTTCTATCTTTATGCAATTTCCAAGTTGGTGACTATATTAATATACAGAAAAAAAATTTTCAAAGCAATTTGCTTATCTTAATGCAATTATTCTAACAGATTTCTCCTACTCTATTATTCAGCCACAAAAAAGACGGGGACTTTACATCTTTTATGTTTACCTGGATGAAGCTAGAACACACTCTTCTCAGGAAAGTATCTCAAGAATGGAAAAAAGGAAGCATCCAATGTACTCAATACTATTATGAAAACAATATATAAACACTTACACACTCATACGAATGATAAAACACAAATATAGTCTAGGAAGGGGGACAGGAGATGTGAGAGAGAAGAATGGGGAAAAAGAGAGTAACTGGTTGTAAGAGAGAGGGCATTTGGTGGGATTTCATCTAATATGCATAATGCAAGGGTAAATTTCAAGATAACTAAGAGTAAATTTTAAATGTCTTACCACAACAAATAAGTAAGCGAGGTGATGGATATATTAATCAGTTTGATTTAAGCATTCCACATTGTGTATCAAATCATCACATTGTGCCCCGTAAATGTAAACAGTTACAATTTTAATTAAAAATTTAATTTAAAAAATTAAAAAAAACTATTTAAAAAAAAGAAAATAGGGAGTGCTGATAGTATGTTAAGAATGTACAATAATAATCAATTAATAACCAGCATCTATCCCATATATTTGGCCAAGATGGAGTAATAGGCCCATTTTTATCAAGATTTATCAGCCCACCCAGAATCCGCCCCAGAAACAACATAAAAACTGATAACATATATACACACACAAAGTTTAAAGCCACTGAACATCAGACAAAGGTTGGTAATCCCTGAGAGGTGTGAAACAAATATGGTAAGTCCCTCATTGCTTTATTCTTATGCTTTGAGAAAGTTTCCCACAGAGAAGAAAAACTAAGACAAAGTATGGCAGACTGAATTTGGAATAGAGAGCTGAGCGTCTGAAAAGACCAAAGGCTAGAATTCACAGAATAGAAGACCAGAAAGGAGAAGCTACAGAGAGTGAATTTTAGATATCAACAGACATTGTCCCTCAAGTACTCAGCTGACCACTGACCATGCATGTCAGGGAACTAACCAAGACCGGGTAAAGAATCAGTGATAAAGGCTCCATAGGTATAGAAAATATATATATTTTTTGGCAGAATAAACCTTTAAACATTAGCACATATGCAATATAGTCATCCTTTCAGCATTTTTACGTGTAAGTTTAAAAGAAGATCATATAAATGCTGATCTGTGGCAAGAAAATACAGGTTTTCTTACAGTACTTCACTTTTTATTGTTATAGAAGTTGTTTTTATATGATACTTAGGGGGTAGGAAACAAAATATTTCTCCTTATATTTCATTTTTGTAAATTCCCAAATCCATATGTTTACAAATATCTAGACTTAGAAAAGTTAGTGAAAAAAAACTGTTTCGATCTGTGACATGCAATGTATATACCCAAAACTAAGAAAATAAAACATTAAATTTAATAATATAAAGGAATTTGAATGTTGGTTGATCTTTACTGAAAATAATGCCACCAGTTGAATATTTCCCCATTTTTCTCTCATCTCTTATTCCCTAAAGCTATTCTAGAATGTGAATCTAACAAAGTTAACAACCCAAAATTTTCTCAACCACTTGACTCATTCCAAAGATATTCTACAAGCATGGTAAGCAGGAGAGGAGGGCGAAAAAAGTAAGTATTAGTTGTAAGAAGGTATTTGGCTGAAAGAAGTGTTATTGTAAGAAGATATTTGGTTTCATTTATTTATAAAACGTTTATTCATTTTTTATAACATTCATTTATTTATAAAAACATTCAAAATAGAGAAGGAAGGCTTACTCAAATACAAATTACCTTCAGTTCATTTTAAAAGCATTTGCTGGGAGAGGGAGGAGCAAGATGGCAGCCAAGTAACAACTTTCTTGCAACTGGGCATGGTCAGACTGGGGAGAGAAGACTTCAGGCATCTCTGGCTGGTGGGATCTGCCCAGAAACATCCCTCTGGGGACACAGGGAGTCAGCGAGAGACCTCTGGACCCCATGAGGAGGACAAAAGCAGTGGAGAACTGGCAAGTGGTTGCCTGTGTTCACTCAGTCTAATTCTGCTGGCAGCTGTTAAGTACAGCACCAGTGAGATTAGAAACTGGAAAGTCCTTCCCTGTGAGCTGTTTTGTTTTTTTGGATTTGGGGACTCAGTTGAACTATCTTGGGAGAACTTGAGCAAGAGTGCGGAGCACTTTAAGCATTGTCTAGGTCCCAAGACTGAGCTGCAGAGCCAGACGGAGCTAATGGTGTTCAGCTGTGGGCCCAGTGAAGCCATTGTGGGAGAACTGCCGTAGCAAGCTCCACCCTCAGGGTCACAAAGTGAGGATCAGGCAGAAGCAAGTAATCTAGTGACTGAGAAGCCTAAAGAAGGGGACTGAGATGCCTTACAGCCTTGGCCCCCAGGGGCAAAACGTGAGACAGGTTTTGGCACGCTGAGTAAGCAGGCAGCCACTTCAGGAGTGATCCCAGTGACAAGTGCTTTCCTGGGAAGGCTTTCCTTAGCCAAGGTTGACAGTTTAAAGTGCCTTTTAAGCAGGCTGAGGAGAGATTTATGCTCTACACCCAGGGGGGTTTGAGAAATCAGCAGAGGCCTCAGTCTCCATCTTGTATAGCTGATTAACATCTCATACCTCAGAAGAGCACCTGTTTCCCACACAATATTCAGCAAGATATATATATATATATATATATACTGCTTTGTTTTTGGTTTTGGTTTTTTCTTTTTGTTTGTTTGTTTTTATTTCCCTCTAGATAAACATTTTCCCTCTAGATAAATTTTCTTTTTTCTTTCTTTTCTTTCTTCATTTTTCTAGTTTAAATATAATTTTCCATAGTTGCCTTCTTTAAAAATTAGAACTTCATTATCGCTAGTCTTTCCACCTCTATTATTTGGTTTTTCCCCGAATTTTATCCCACAAAGTTTTCTGTTTGCTTGTTTTGGTTTGATTTATAACATTTTTATCTTTCCTCTCTACCCTGGCAGAGGTGGGGTACTGTGTCTGAACAGGCTGACAAAAAGCTTCTGACCTCAAGGGAACCACTCACGCCCCCAGAGATTGAGGATTTTTAAGGTTGGGTCAAAGTACCCTACATACAATACACCTATCTTGCTCCTATCTCCTAATTTCTCTGCCTTGCTTCTTTTTGTCAATATCCTCTTTTACTCACCCCCCCTCTCCTTTCTCTTTCTTCTTTTCTTTTTTCTAAATCTTTTTTCCCTTCTTGCTCTTCAATCTTCTCATCCTCCTGGTCCTCTACCAAGAAGACTCACTGAAACCCTAGGCCAGAGCCACAGCAACTTAAAACAGGAAGCAAAAGGAAAATCAGGGCAAGGATACAGATAAAAGAAAACACTCATGAGGAAGAATCAGCACAAACATCCTGACAACATGAAAAATCAGTCCAGAGCAATCCCCTCAAGGGACTGTGAGGTAGCTACTGCAGAGGATTCCTCCCATAAAGAAATGTTAGAAAAGACAGAAAGGGAATTTAGAATACAGATGATGAAAACAATGAAGAAAATGATGGAAACAATGAAGGAAACTGCTGATAACGTGGAAAACAACCAAAAGGAAATCCAAACACAGAATCAAATAAGAGATGAATGATATGAAGAACATAGAAAGGATATAACAGAGGGGAAGGTACTGAAGCAGTCAATTAGGGAACTTAAAAAGATGCAATAGAAAGCATCAACAACAGATTAGACCTTGCAGAATAAAGAATCTCAGATGTAGAGGACAAAGCTCTTGAGATAACTCAGATAGTTAAAGAGGCAGAAAAGAAGAGAGAGAAAGCAGAACATTCACTGACAGAATTATGGAACTTTATAAAGCATTCAAACATATGAGGTATAGGTTTCCCAGAAGGGGAAGAAGAATTCCCCAGAGGAATGGAAGTCATAATAGACAATACTATAAATGAAAATTTCCCATATCACCAAAGATTCTGACACAATTTTTTCAGAGGGGTATCGGACCCCAAGTCACCTCGACTCTAACAGAGCTTCTCCAAGACACATTGTGATGAACTTGTCCAAAGTCAAGACAAAAGAAAAGATTCTTCAAGCTGCGAAGAGTAAGCACCATTTGACCTAGAGGGGCAAATTCATCAGGGTGACTGCAGACTTCCCTAAGGAAACTTTTCAAGCAAGAAGACAATGGTCATCTACCTTAATCTACTTAAACAGAACAATTTCCAGCCCAGAATTCTATATATCCCACTAAGCTAAGCTTTAAAATTGACAGATAAATCAAATCATTTACTTATAAGCAAACACTGAGGAAATTTGCCACAACAAGTCCAGCTCCTCAGGAAATACTTCAACCTGTTCTACACACTGACCATCACAATGTATCAATAGCAAAGTAAAAACTCAGAAATTAATGGACAGAACCTAACTTCCACACTGATGCAAAAGATAAAACTAAGCAATAGACTCTCACAAACTAAGATGAATAGAACGCTACCACATTTATCAATTATCTCAATAAATGTTAATGGCTTGAATTCCCTACTGAAGAGACATAGATTGGCTGATTGTATTAAAAAACACAAACTATCCATGCATTGTCGGCAGGAAACACACCTAGCTTCAAAAGACAAATTAAAACTCAGAGTTCAGGGTTGGAGGACAATTTTTCAGGCAAATGGAATTCAAAAGAAAAGAGGGGTTGCAATCTTATTTTCAGATACATGTGGATTTAAAGCAACTAAAGTCAAAAAAGACAAAGATGGTCACTTTACATTAGTCAAGGGAAAAATACAACAAGAAGTTTCAATTTTAAATATTTATGTACCTAACTTAAATGCTCCTAGATTCTTAAAACAGACCTTACTCAGTCTGAGCAATATGATATCCAATAACACCATAATAACAGGGGACTTTAACACTCCTCTTATAGAGCTGGACAGATCCTCTAAACAGAAATTAAACAAGGATATAAGGGACTTAAATGAGACCCTAGAACGACTGTGCTTAATAGACATATATACAACACTTAATCCCAAAGAGAAAGAAAATACATTTTTCTCATCACCCCATGGAACATTCTCCAAAAGTGATTATAACCTAGGACACAAAACAAACCTCAACAGAAACAAATGAATTGAAATTTTACCTTGTGTCTTCTCAGATCCACAAGGTACTAAAGATAGAACTCAACTCCAACAAAAATGTTTAACCCCACACAAAGGCATGGAAATTAAACAACCTTCTGTTGAATGACAGTTGGGTGCAGGAAGAAATAAAACAGAAAATCTTTAACTTCCTTGAGCACAACAACAATGAAGACACAAGCTACCAGAACCTGTGGGATACTGCAAAAGCAGTTTTTAGAGAAAAATTTGTCACTTTAGATGCTTACATTCAAATAACAGAAAGAGAGCGCATCAACAAACTCACAAGCCATCTTATGGAATTGGCAAAAGAAGAACAATCTAAGCCTAAACCCAGCAGAAGAAAAGAAATATCCAAAATTAAATCAGAGATCAATGAAATTGAAAACAAAAGAATCATTCAGAAAATTAATGAAACAAGAACATGGTTTTTTGAAAAAATAAAGAAAATAGATAAACCTTTGGACAGACTAACTAGAAATAGAAAAGTAAAATCTTAGTAACCTCAATCAGAAATAAGAAAGGGGAAATAACAACTGATGCCACAGAGATACAAGAGATCATCTCTGAATACTACCAGAAACTCTACACCCAGAAATTTGATAATGTGAAGGAAATGGATCAATATTTGGAATCACACCCTCTCCCTAGATGTAGTTAGGAAGAAATAGAGCTCCTGAACAGACCAATTTCAAGCACTGAGATCAAAGAAACAATAAAAAATATTCCAAATAAAAAATCCCCTGGTCCGGATGGTTTCACACCAGAATTCTATCAAATCTTCAAAGAAGAGCTTATTCCCATACTGCAGAAATTATTCCAAAAAATTGAGGAGGAATGAATCTTCCCCAACATGTTCTACGAAGTAAACATCACCCTGATACCAAAACCAGGAAAAGACCCAACTAAAAAGGAGAAGTTCAGACCAATTTCACTAATGAATATAGATGCAAAAATTCTCAAAAAAATCCTCGCCAATAGATTACAGCCTATCATCAAAAAAGTCATACATCATGATCAAGTAGGTTTCATCCCAGGGATGCAAGACTGGTTTAAAAACTCAAGTCCATAAGCGTTATTCACCATGTCAACAGAAGCAAAAACAAAGACTATATGACCCTCTCAATAGATGCAGAAAAGACATTCGATAAAATCCAGCATCCTTTTCTAATTAGAACACAAAGAGTATAGACATAGGTGGCACATTCCTTAAACTGATCAAAGCTATCTATGACAAACCCACAGCTAATATTCTACTGAATGGAATAAAACTGAAAGCTTTTTCTCTTAAACCCACAGCTAATATTCTACTGAATGGAATAAAACTGAAAGCTTTTTCTCTTAGAACTGGAACCAGAAAAAGTTGTCCTCTGTCACCACTACTATTCAACACAGTCCTGGAAGTTCTAGCCAAAACAATTAGTCAAGACAAGGAAATAAAAGGGCATCCAAATGGGAACAGAGGAGGTCAAATTCTCCCACTTTGCTGACGATATGATCTAATACTTAGAGAACCCCAAAGACCCAACCACAAGACTCCTGGAAGTCATCAAAAAATACAGTAATGTCTCAGGATAAAAAAACTGTCCACTAGTCAGTAGCCTTTGCATACACCAATAACAGCCAAGATAAGATGCTAATTAAGAACACAACTCCCTTCACCACAGCTTCAAAGAAAATGAAATACCTAGAAATATACCTAATAAAAGAGGTGAAGGATCTCTATAAAGAAAATTATGAAACCCTAAGAAAGGAAATAGCAGAGGTCATTAACAAATGGAAGAACATACCATGCTCATGGCTGGGAAGAATCAACATTGTTAAAATGTCCCAAAGCAATCTACCGATTTAATGCCATCCCTATTAAAATACCAACATCATACTTTCAAGACTTGGAAAAAATGATTCTGTGTTTTGTATGGAACCAGAAAAAATCCCATATAGCTAAGGCAGTTCTTAGTAACAAAAACAAAGCCAGGGGCTTCAGCATACCAGATGTTAGGCTATACTACAAGGCCATAGTGGTCAAGACAGCATGGTACTGGCACAAAAATAGAGACATAGACATTTGGAATCAAATAGAAAACCAAGAAATGAAACTAACATCTTACAACCACCTAATTTTTGATAAACCAAACAAGAACATACACTGGGGGAAAGACTCCCTATTTAATAAGTGGTGCTGGGAGAACTGGATATCCACATGTAAAAGACTGAAACTGGACCCACACCTTTCTCCACTCACAAAAATTGATTCAAGATGGATAAAGGACTTAAATTTAAGGCATGAAACAATAAAAATCCTCAAAGAAAGCATGGGAAAAACTCTGGAAGATATCAGCCTGGGGAAAGACTTCATGAAGAAGACTGCCATGGCAATTGT
>CAUYRH010026928.1:0-36950 GCA_963574655.1 Perodicticus potto
TTTTATTTATGTTTAAGTATTATTAATCTTCTTTTTTATGTGGCCAAATATGTTCTTCACTTTCTCCTTTCGATTATAGCTCTTAGTCAACTCCACAAATTACAGTTATATGCGAAATAACTGTATATACGTTGATATACCAAAATTTTATCCTAGTATTTTCGTAGATATCATGACAATATCTATCTGTCCAGGCAGATGAATGCGGATACAGGACAAAATAAGCCGTGACGTATCCTGGGAAGATCTGTGATACTAGGAAAAGAAGAGAAACTTGGGAAAGTGTTGTATGAGACCCTGGGAAAACCAGGTCATGGTTGCTCACTACTTGGGTTACATAACTTTATTCAAATAAAATGAGGCAGTACTCTTAAAAATAGAGATATAGCTATATGGTACCTGCTATTAATCTTTTTACAATTTTTAAAGTGACTCCTGAGAATAGATTATAGAATCAAAACATGTATTTGTATATTTAAACCTAAGTTCGTTATGTTTACTGTAAGTTCACATTCATGTGAAAAATGTCATTGTCCTAAAAATTGTAGCAGGCATAAATTAAGTATGCAATACATGTATTTAAATATATTAACTTCATTTTATTTCTTTTCTTTGCTTGTATTTACTTTGCCTTGGACCTTTCTATGCTCATTCTGGTTTATTAAGCATATTTTGCTACTCAGGAAACAGTACTCCCAGAGGAAAACAGAATCACTTTTTCATCATGTGTAGTGCGATCTAGAAAGGAAATTAACGGTTTATTTTGGAATCTACCTATACTTTCTCATATACTCTATAAATAATGCACTATTTAATTGCCATATTCAGCATTTTTCTGCCTTATTTTTCTTAGTATTAACTTTTATTTTATTTAGATGTAACTCACAGACTATAAAATTCATACTTTAAAGTGTGCAATTCATCGATTCACAAAGCCATGAATCATCATCACTACCTAATTTCCAAACCATTTCATTATTCCCAAAGCATCTCCATAACCACTAGCAAACTCCCTTTCCAAACTGGGCACCACTAACCTACTTTGGTTTAGTGTATTTGTCCATTCTGGACATTTGACATACATCAAACCATAAAATATTTAGCCTCTTGTGTTTTGCTTCTTTTATTTAACACAATATTTTAATCATTCATCATTGCTGTAGAACATATTAGTACTTCAATTCTTTTTATCCTTAAACAGTATCTCGTTTTATGAACATGTTTCATTTCTCCGATCTTCAGGTGATGTGCATTGGTGTTATTTATGCTTTTTATTTATTATAAATTATAAATAACGGTGCTATCAACATTAATGTTCAAGGTTTTTTTGTGAACTTTGGTTTTCAATTCATATGTGTATATACCTCATATTGAAATTACTGAGACATATCATATCTTCATATTTAACCTGCTAAGGAATTGCCAAATTGTTTTCCAAAGTGTCTGGGGTATTTTATATTCCCATCAGCATCATATGAGGTGTCCAGTTCTTCCTGTTGGCACTAACATTCATTATGTCCAGTATAAGTTTTTTACGAAATAAATTTTCATCTATTTTTATTTCATTTCCACTTTGTTTCTTCCTAGTTATTTTTCCACGAGTATAATTCAGATATGTTTATGTCTCCTCCTTGCCACCTTCTCCTCCTCCACCTCTACCTCCACTTTTCCCTCTTCTCTTCCTCTTCCTCTTCCTTTGATTCCTCCTCTTTCTTTTTCTTCTTTAGATAACTTTTATTCTTCACAATAGATTAAGTAATTTAATAGATAACCCAAACTGTGTTGTATTATTTAACATTCATAACCAACTATGACATCTATTATTGAAATAATAAACCATACTAATAAAAAAAAAAAAAAAGACACACAAAGTGCTCAAAAATTTTCCCAGTAACACACAGGGTTTTGGTGGTAAAGGCTAAAACTAAACCTATACAGCTTCTGGAAACCACACTAATCTTCACCTCACATTTTCATTATTTCTTCTTGATGCTCTTTCTGTAACAACTCTTTTCTGTCGATAAGCAACCCATGGACATGCCTATTGCACAATTTCCCTGACTTCTCCTGTGGTACTGAGAGGCCCTTTGTGAGTTCTGACTATAATAGATTCAGAGCTTCTATCTGTGCAAAGTGAGTTCACACAGAGTCTCAGTACAGGGGGAGGAAGATTCCTCAGCTCTGAAGAGAACTAGATATTAACCCAGGAGGCAGATTAGAAAAGAGATTTTAGTTCATGTGACAATATAGTCAATACATATTTAGTATATTTGAGGCAAAGGAGTTGTTGTGGCCATAAATGTGCTTGTAAAGTATGTTTCACCTTGTAGATATCTATTAAAGTACTTGTAAATGACTTCTCTTTCGGAGAAGATAATAAGTATATTTATTGAAAACTTGCTATACATTAGATAACATGTTACGTTGTTACTCACAAATTATATATTTCATCCTTTGAGGCAAGTTTATTATAATGCATTGCATGTGCAAAAACTGAGCTATCAAGAGATTGCATGACTTGCCCAAATCTTATAGCTATCAAGTCACCAAGATGGGATTGCATACCCATATCTGACAATGAAGCCCATAATTTTAACAGCTAATAAATATTAGTTGTCAAAGTTAGGGTTCCTCATTTCACAATCAATTTTTTTAAGTGGCACGAGCTAAAAAATTACTAAGAAACTCAAATGTCTGATTTGTTTATTAACTTCAAATTTTGACTTTTTCCCAACTTATTAAATTATTTAAGAAATACCATATAAGAAATATAATAAATTTGATACAGCATTTAAGAAAATAGGAAAGATCTGGCCCCTCATGACTGATGACGAGCTTGAAGGGAGGGAAACCTCTAGTTTTCTTTGGTTCCTATTGCTTAAATTATTACTAAATCTTTCAACAATTTAATGACCCGTATACACATGAGAATTGAACTGCTTTTGTTCATATAACCTGCTAAACAAATCAGAAATTATGTAAAATTCCACCTAAGGATTTTGTGACAAATTTTTCTAAGTTTTACCTTTTCTAAGTAACTACTATGTCCCATTAGAAAGTAATCAACTTGAATATTTAAAAATTGAAAGAGGTGCTACTTTAGGTTATGTACTCATTTGCAGCATCATGGGTGCTTAAAATACATTGTGTTTATGCACATAATTTAACTCAACCATTAATATATTGCTAGAAGCAATCACATCTGCTTAGTTATAATTTGAGAAACTATGAGAAAAAGGAGATGATTAGATGTAAGTGCTGTAATTACCTGAGGTGCAATAGGCCAAATCTTTATCTTTTCTATTATTCAATTAGAATTTTCTTGGGGGTTAACCAGCATAGAAAGTAGTGAGCGTCATAAGTATGAATGTTTTCAAGTGCTATTTTGTGAAGAAAAACAACTATGCTCCACTGGGTCAATTCAGCCATTAATTGTCAGGGAAACAAAATAACATAATGCAATCTTGAGTGTTCTTCTTAACTGGGGGTTATTTTAATTGTGTCTACTGTAATAGACACAGGATGCCAATGAGTGACAGAACAAAAACCTATCTTTGAAAAAGTAATGGATCTTAGAAAAAAATCTTACATTTAACAAAAGTCATTGTTGTGATATATTTATCATCCACAATTAAAAGAAAATGAGGAAAATGTGTGATCTGTTGTTTTTCAAAGTGAATGGTCTATTAAGTTTAGAAAAGATAATCTTTAAGCCTTTTATTTTATAGAATAAGCCATGAAAATGGATTTGGTGCTTTGAAAAGCAGCTCTTTCATGTCAAATTACTGAGTTTATTGAACTTCTGAATGGTCATTATTTTTTTTAAGCTAACAGAATGTTTTCAATTGTGAAATTTTACATTCAGTAAAATCCATTCATATCTGACTCTTCGAAATGTGGAAACAAATATGTTGCCAATTAGATGTTTGCCATCTAAGGATGTTATGTTAATTCAGTGACATTTTCTAAAAAAAGAAAAACTAGGACAAATGACATAAAAACATTTTATAGAATAAGGACAGTCCACTCCTGACAATTTAAGTAGCAGTCTAACTCAAATGTCTTTGCTTCTGAGCACTAGACATATACTCAGATCACAGCTTGCTGTCTCTGTGCAGAAGGGCATTTAGGATCTATCTTTACCCGTGTGCTATATTGATAGGAGATTTTCTTATTTTGCAGAATCTTTTCACGTTGGATTGTTCATCTGCTGTTCACTGTTACAATTGAAATTCTAGATTAAAAACTTCTTTTGCAGTGGTTGGGAGTTCCCCATATTAGGAAGGTTCTCAATGATAGCATAAAAATCATGCCAAATATTACCATGTATGTAATGTTTGCACATAAACTTTTGGTTTACTTTTTGTTTTAATCTGTATGGACAAGGTACAAATCTTGTATTTTGATATTTGCATTTTGATGTTCATATTTCATCTTTACTTAGAAATTTATTAATCAATGTTGATAAACATTGTCCAAAACTAATATCATTAAATATAAATGATCATCTACTATCTCAGTCGGAGAAGAAAATGAATTTCTGGAGCATGTTTTGTATGTGTGGTCAGCAAAGAAAAATCCAACCTGTGAAAAATACAGATCACATAGAAGACATATGAAAATACTCTTTCTGTGGTGAAATATAGTAATGGTCAGCCTTGACACAGAATTTTATTGGAATAACTATTATTTAGCTTTTTGTGTGAAAACCAATGGAAACTCAAACATATTGTTGTTCCCTTAGAATGAGAAATAAATTAGATAGATATTTGAGCCAAAATCTACTTCTTATTCAATATTTATTACTTATAATATCTCTAACAAAGTAGAAACATTTTATGCTATGTAAAATGTCAAATTATATATAGAGTGAATTTATAAAGTATGTACCATGTACATAGAATATGGGTTGTTCTCCCTGTGACAAATGCCATTAATCACATATAGCACAAATGAGGGTATGTGCTCATTTTCAATCTGTGTGCAACATTTTAGGCAGTTGGCATGTAATTTGAAAGATATTTGAAATAGCAAATGACAGGAAAGTGATAGTGACTCTGAATTTAAAATTATTGAGAGTGAAATTTTATATATTCATTTTTATATATTTATTAATTATGATAAACTGTATCCTAGTTATCAAAATATTCCAGCCATCTTAAAAGAACCACAATTTGAAACATGGTAAATATGGACACACATTTCAGTTTACAATTGGAAATGACATTTAAATATATATCAGTGTGCATCAACAGTAAGAGTAGAGTGAAGTCCAATTAGAAAATCTGGGCCTGGAGTGGTGGCTCATGCCTGTACTCCTAGCACACTGGGAGGCCGAGGCGGGTGGATTGTTTGAGCTCATGAGACCAGCCTGAGCAAAAGTGAGACCCCCGTTTCTTCTAAAAATAGAAAAATGGAGGCAAGAGGATCTCTTGAGCCCGAGTTGGAGTTTGCTGTGAGCTATGATGCCAGGGCATTCTACCCAGGGTGACATATTGAGACTCTGCTTAAAAATAATGAAGGAAGGGAAGAAAGGAAGAAGGAAGAAACGAAGGAAGGAATGAAGGAAGGAAGGAAGGAAGGAAGGAAGGAAGGAAGGAAGGAAGGAAGGAAGGAAGGAAGGAAGGAAAGAAGGAAGGAAGGAAGAAAAAAAAGAAGGAAGGAAGGAGGAAGGAAGGAAATGTGAGAAATAGTCATTGCAATCTAGCATATAATTAAAAAATGGCAGATCAGGACAAATAACAGAATAACAGTCTCATTCTGATGATTGTGTTTCAATATACTTTTATCTCCTTGAAGTTTCTCGGTAATTTTTTGCAATTTTGTGTCATCCAATCATTATTCAAGTGAGGCAAAATAGTCCCTATTATCTTTTCTTCTTTCATCCTTAGTGTTGGTGCGTTGTTCCATTGGTTTATGCACTTTGTTATTTTTGTAGTGCTTTTTTTTAATACGGAAAGAAAAAAATAATATTTGAAAAGTAAAAAATACATTTTTTAAAGTAAAAAGTTGCTGACTGTTACATTGGTTCAAATACCCAAGAGGCAGATGACAAAACATAATCTTTCACATAAGAGTTTTATGTGGATACAGGTCTATGAAGGATAAAAGGGAGAGGGGAGAGAGAAGTTAGGGCAAGTTATCAGCTCTAAAAGGCAGGTATGAAAATTGAGAAAGGAGAGAAGAAAGAGAAAGGTTTTTCTCTTGCGGGATCTCTGAGCAAGTGTTAGCCAGCTTGGTAGGGAGGAGTGGACATGGCTTTGGGAGGTGGACATCCATGCTTTGGACCCACTACAGTTTCCATCTTTGCCAGCAGAGTCACCTCCTTCAGTGGTCCTATCATACCTGTTCTAATGTGACAATGACAAAGACTGGCTAATGCCTACTTGGCTGTTCAATGCTTTCCCATGGTGATGCTTGAAATCTGACAGAAGAATCTTCACTCCTCAAACCATTCCCATGTTTATCCACGTGATTTTACTCTTGATATCATTGTCTCCAATCTTGCAGGTACATGACTAACTATTCAGGCCATCAAACACTCTACAATGATGTGATGTGATGTGATGTGATGTGATGTGATGTGATGTGATGTGATGTGATGTGATGTGATGTGATGTGATGTGATGTGATGCGATGGAATGCGATATGTGTGTGTAACAACAAACATCCTTTCCATTCCTCAGTTAACCAGAAAATTTCATCTCTTGGTATAAGAATTTTTGCCCTTTTTGCATTTTGAAATGAAGAAAGTAAGTTACCTTCAGTAGGTTTTTTGTTTTCTCCTAAAGTTAATAATACAAACAGGAAAGTAATAGAGAAGATAAATTAGGTACACATTTTTATTTTCTTGAAGGGATATATTTCTTCAAGATCTGCATGTAGGTGTTTCTTCTTCATTTTACCACTAATTAAGGTAGATGATTACATTTTTAAATGATAAATTATTAACATGAAAGTTTTATTACAAAATGAGATTGGTAATCTTTAGCTATCATATATCATTTTGTGCACTTAAAATTTCCAGTTGAATTATTCATCTGTGTCATAACTTATGATGCTACAATTCCTACTTTTAAGGAAAATAAAAAGCATTTGTTCTTATTGATAAAAAGTGGATACATGTTGCTTACTTCCTTAATCTTTATATTATATTATACTTTGACAAAAAGCAAAGGCTAATGGTTATCTGTTTCAATTTTTATTATGGAAACTTGTCTGCCAATATTCTTATTTGCGGCATTACAATTGAAGAGGGATATTTGATAGGAAAATATCAGTAGCTCATTTTATATAATAATGTATGCCAAGAGATGCTTCCCCAATATCTAGTCTATCCTTAGCAACATATTCTATGGTGTGATCTTGCAAATCATCATAAAAGATATCCATAAAATGAATGCTTCTTACATTTCAAGACAACTTAACTAGAATGAAAGGTTATCTAAAAAATAACCATATTTGGTTTTGCTTTTTAAGATTTGTGAAAATAATGTTAAAAATTATATAGACAATAGTATCTAAAAATAATTGTGTACATTTATAAATATACTTATCTGCATAACATTTTGTTGCATCTAGATACATGAGTCATTAGACAATAATAAGGTTATATATTAAATTACCTAAAATATTATTTTCCATATTTCTTCACGTGATTGCAATTTAACTGTTATCATAGCAGAAGTGGCATTGGGGCAATTTTCTGCTCTACATTTTATAAGTGTGTATGAATTAGGTAATACTGATCAAATTTTTAGCTTTGATCCTTCCAGCAACTTGTTTCAAAAGTTGTTACGTTATTATAATTATGTCAATTTCTATTTTTTCAATCTTTATTAAATTCATCTTACCTTGCACCTGTGTTCTTGCTGCTTTAATATGTTTCATTAATGTCATTTCTGAAATTGAGATTGATTCCTATCTCTGAAATTTTGCTGGATACCCCTAAAATGTTTTTGTAAAAGAAACAGTAGCCTTCAGATTAAAAAAAGGAAGGAAATTCCATCTCTGAATTTTGATCCCTTATTTTAGAACACTAACATTTACTCAGGTCAGAAGAATATATTCTATCTAGTCTAAGCAAATCTTTCTCTAGCCTTTGAGTGACATATCAATATAAAATAAAACTGTAAAATTCCTTTAGTAATCTATTTTAGGACTTACCAACTGCCATTTAGGTATAACATAAATCCCTCATATAATAATATGTAATGTACATATTAAAATTATACATATTATGTGATATGAACAATAATAATAAAAGTACCACTTAATAGGGCAGCTCCTGTGGCTCCTTTGGTAGAGTGCCGGCCCCACATAGCGAGAGTGGTGGGTTTGAACCTGGCCCTGGCCAAACAGCAGCAAAAAAATAGCTGGGAGTTGTGGTGGGTGCCTGTAGACCTAGCTACTCAGGAGGCTGAGGCAAGAGAATCACCTAAGCCTAGGAGTTGGAGGTTGCTGTGAGCTGTGTGATGCCACGGCACTCTACCTAGGGCCATTAAATGAGACTGTCTCTACAAAAAAATTAAACAAATAAATAAAAAATAAAAAAGTACCACTTAATATTTATTGAATCCTGGTCAGTGTGCCAAATATTATGCTAAACATTGTGCATTCAGTATGTCATTAAATAACCTTTATAACTCATTGGAATTCATACTATAAATATCTTCTTAGTACACCTGATGAAGGGTTGCATATCACTAAGTCAGAGGGTGTGTATACCCAAGGAGAGGTATGACCTCGGTACTTTGGCTATGTAGATAGACAAACCCTGGAGGTGCTGACCCCAAGAGGCTCTCTGATGTGTGTGGTTCCCACATGGGCAGCAAGCCCTCCCTTGAAGAGGAATCTGGGCAGTGCATCTTCCTACCTAGTAAAGATGGTTTCATAAAAGAGGTGTAGTTGACCACAGAACTCGCACACAAAATGAATGCAAAAGGAAGACTGAGGCTCAGGGACCCACATTTATTGGGTGTTTTTAAACACACTGATCATTTGCTCAAAGCTTAATCACAAT
The DNA here is from genome assembly GCA_963574655.1 of Perodicticus potto. Taxonomy (NCBI): domain Eukaryota; kingdom Metazoa; phylum Chordata; class Mammalia; order Primates; family Lorisidae; genus Perodicticus; species Perodicticus potto. The sequence continues at coordinate 9,023 of CAUYRH010026928.1, forward strand.
GGTGCCTGGCTGTCTGTTCTGTCTGATTAGTTCCCTAAAGCTTGAAAAATGACCATTTTCTAAAAAGAGAATAGGACAGAATACCTCTTCCCGTAACCTCTGCAAGTGCCCAATGCCCAGCTTCACCCTGCGAAGCCCTCCAGTTACCTTCCTTTCTGTGAACATCTAACTGATTGTTCTTATTAGCCTGGGCATGTCCACAGAGAAAGAAGTTTTTCCATCTTAGGTCAATGTTCCTTGGGGAACACCTGAGGCCATGTCACTTGCTTTGGTTGGGGGGCTGGTACCCCTCCAGAGGACCTGCTAGTTTGAAGTGTAGCCGAGTCTGCTAGTTGGTAAGTCAATATAATATTTATTCTAGCTGCCTTCTTCCAAAATTCATTTTCCATTCTCCATTCACAGACCTGCAAGGAAGTGCCAAATTGGTATATTAATATATAGAAATAGAAGGAGATTGTAGGGTCTGACTTCAACTAGAATGCTTTAAAAGCAGAAGTCTGGCTAGATGTGTTTCTGTTGACCTGCACATCGATGTCAAATGTCTAAGCTAAAAGCCAAAGTGGGTGGTAGGGACCTGGTGAAATCCTGGTACATACATGCCAGTCACAAACTGCTAGCTCCCACAATTTTTCTTATCAGAGAAAAGTCAAATCCCTTATTGGTTTAGGCACTATTTTGAGAACTCCTTTATTAAAAGTTGAATTCAATTACCATCTAATGCAAAGGAAAAGTACGTTTCACGTTTTGATTATCATTACTAAAATTTCTTTCAAGATGATAATGTTAAACGCTATTGCTTCTAAAACATTTTCCACCTCACACATCCCCAGTGCTTATCATTTATCAGAATTTTAATTTTAATCTAATAGTAAAATGGCCAAAAAGTTTTCCTTTTATTCTTCCAATGTTGCTTAAATCATATATGCCTGAGCAGCTCTGAGGTTGAACAAATCTTTTTAATTTAATTGGCTGTGTCTTTCTTTTATGCTCTAATATTTTTTGATCAATTTTATCATTTTTAATTCTATATCTAAGAAGTTGTTTCATGTCATTTATTTTTCATTTTATTGTCTAGACTTCAGGTACATGTAATAAAGGCAATCATAATCTCTAGTTAATAGAACACTGCATCAATAGTAGGAGCAAAGATATCTTTCTTTTCTTATTTTGATTTTATGCTTTCATTTTATTCTATTTGTTATTTTATTTTTATATTTAATCAGATACATATTATTATTTTCACAGCTTTATCAAGTAAATATTGCTGCAAAATTAATATAAAATATGCCAGTATATGGAGTAAAACATATTACCAAAAACGGATCTATATCTGACACCAAATCCCAATTGTATTTAGTGATTTACTAGAGGAATTATGATTTAAGTAAAATCGAATCCACTCTGAGAAAGAATACTTAAAAATTTGTAATGGAGATATGCAGTGAGATAAAATCAGAGGCCCTTTTTCTTAGTTTCAACATATTGCCACAAAATATTCTCATTTAAATTTGCACGAATGAGGTATGATTCTCTTCCTGTCTAAATACAATGTTTATTTTTATAACTATTACTGTTATTATTTTGCGTACAGGGATTGTAATATGCCTTGACTACTTTAGAGAAAATTTATTATGCATATGATAGTTTATTCTTTCACCATTTTTTTAATGCCAAAGCTAAATGCAAAAATTATTTCTGTGGTACTTAGGCTAGGTGTTATCAGCAAGGTGTTAGCACTCAAATTTGTTATTGTTCACACACCATAAATGTGCTATTAAAACCTTTTGTCATTTTAGAATGAGAGTGAAATTTAAACACAACATGTATTTCACTCAGCAAGTATAAAGAAAAAGATAGATTGTGTAAAGTTTTACCATTGTAAGTAGTTTTGAACTATAAGGACTTATTTATGAGAATAAACACTAACAAATATTCAGAACTCTACAAGTGAGCACTAAAGTTCAAAGAATACAAGGACCTGGGGTCCTTAAATTACCCCATGGCTTGTAAACAAGTCTAGGTCATACCTCCTGAAATGATAAAAGGTGTACAAAAAAAAAAAAATAACCACAGCGAAATATTTTTATAGAGAAAGATTTGGTGTTCTTTATTTTCCATTCAGGTTCACGTTGTTTGGTCCTATGCACACCCTCAAGGAAGTTTGTGGAAGGTGTATTTATTTCCAAAAATATCTAATGCAATCTTAAAACGCTCCTTTAACTAATGAAGACATATATATTTTATAAGTCACTGTTTCAATGAAGGTATTGATAATTTCATGTAAAATTTATAGTTTAGGTAAATACAAATGCATCTTTTCTTTTTCAGAACCCATATCACTTTATTCATTTCAAGAATACTTTACTATTTTGACTGCAAAATATGATAGTCTTATCTTTTAAATTTTCAAAAATAAAATTAAGCTTAAAAAATAGCCTATAATTCCACCAGTTAAATAAAAGCAATATAAATCATGGTTTATTTCTTCTCAAAATTGTATATGTGTGTATGTACATGCACATAAAATGACTTATTATAGAACTACCTTAATAGTAAACATTGACTTTTTCTCACTCTCTTCACAAATGCGAAATTAGGAAATTTCCATTTTGTATAGAACATTGGTTAGAAGAGTAGAAATTTGGACAAAAATTAGAAATTTGTTTTACATCTCCTTGCCTCATTTTCAAAGTGGTCACTCCCTAAACAAAAGAAGGTCTCTCAAAAAAATAAAAAATTATACATGTTTTACTAAAATTGAGTATTTTATTTCTAAGATGACACATCCATAATTCCATACTATTAAATGTACTTTAAAATATTATTGAATTGGAAACATAATTATTTAATGAAAGCATTTGAATGAATTAAGCCAAACAAATTTATTTTGTTGATTGTTTTATTTATTGAGTTTTTTGCTAGCCTAATTGTCTTAAGTACCCATTCTTAAATGTGATGCATGAATATATTTTAAGTTAAGATGTTAGCTGTATATTTGTTCTTTATCTAATGCAAAGGAAGAGGTTAAAGGCATGGAATTGTTTTTCCTGCCAGTAGAAATCTGCGCAGCAGATTTCAATTCTTTAGCTTCCATTTAGCTTTTCAATTCTGATTTCTTTTAGGTTGAAAGTCAACAGACAAGTTACACACACTCACACACACATGCTCTCTCTTCATGACATGAATCTGTCAAGTGTCCATTCATAAGATTAGACCAAAATGTTTGTAAAATGTTTAATATGTTTACTTATAAATATATTGGACAGACATCATAGACAAAAATTAATGTAAAAATAATAGAGGATAAAACATATGAGAAGATCTTCAAACAATTTCGGATTGTAAGAATATTTAAATTTTTATAATAGAATAATGATCATAAATAATTATAAAAATAATTAATGTAAATCACATCACAAGAGAAAACAGTTTTGTAAGTTTTGTAGTTATCCACAAATCTAGTGGTTGTGCTTTATTTCATACAAGTACTTAAATTTGGGACTGTCTAGAGCAGGGGTCCTCAAACTACAGCTCATGGGCCACATGCAGCCCACTAAGGACATTTATCCAGCCTACTGGGTTTTTTGGCCACTGCTGCCTGACCCACTTAGCAGCCAATTCATCCCAGGCCTCAGTGCGCATGTGTGGAATATGCTCCACACTCTCCAACCCCCCTCCTTCTCTCTGTCTCTTGACTCCTCCTCTCAGTCTCAGGCAAGACTGAGACTCATAATGGGAGGAGTCATGAGCTTTCCTGTGCAGAGCCTGCTACTGCCTGAGGACCAAGGTAAGAACTAGTTAGGATTTTTTTTTTTTGAGTTAGGAGGTCTACTTTTTTTTTTTTATTTTGCAGTTAGTAGGGCCTTTTTTTTTTCCCTGAAGTTAGGAGGGCTTTTTTTTTTTTGCAGATGGGGGTGTCTTCTTTTTTCATTTTAAATATTATGTTTATATTTGTTCCCATTTTGTTTTTTTACTTCAAAATAAGATATGTGCATAGGAATTTGTTCATAGTTTTTTGGGTTTTTTTTAAAACTATAGTCTGGCCCTCAAACGCTCTGAGGGACAGTGAACTGGACCCCTGTTTAAAAAGTTTGAGGACCCGTGGTCTAGCATGTGAAGTTAGGTTAGTTCTATATAGTTCTGATGTGTGTGTGTGTGCATGTGTTCTTACAGTATAATGTTTTTTCTTACAGTATAATACATTTCTTGCAAGAGAATACAGTATATTAACAGGCACATGTGTATGAATAGGACTAGCTGAAAGAATCATTGTCAAACAAGAATAATTATTCTAAATATTTGTTGAAGTTTTTATATTCTTCTTTTAATTCAAAAGATGATATGTAACACACATACATAGAATGCACACACGCACACACTATACTCATACAAACAAAAATGCAATCTGAGTTTTTAATCTCAGCATTAAAGAGATAGGTACTGGTAACAAGTCTAGCTGAGGATGGCATGATCACAGATACAGAGCTATCACATACAGTATACAGTTTACTACAGAAAAAAGAAAGGAACTATACAACGTAAAAGTGAAAAAAGAAGCTACACGAAGTGGCACAAAGTGGAAATAAATTTCAGAGAGAAAGACAGAGGAAGGTCAGTCTCCACAAGTGGAGAAAACCCTCAAGTCTTAGCTCATGCTACCTCCTGCTCACTAGTTTGTCCCGCCTTTCTACTGGCAGGATTGGCTGACATTTCCCCTCTTTGGGGTAACTGCAGGTTGGGGTTACACAACAGATGACATAACAGGTTGTACAAGTTGGTTACAGAACAGTTTTCCTTCCTGCTCAAGCATCTCCAGAATCCTTCACAAAAGCTCTGCCCATGTTATGCTAATTAGATGTTAATGAGGCCTAGGTCAGCTGGCAGTCACTAGGAACTCCTTACTGCGCATGCTTCACCCAGGGAACAGTTCCTATCTGCAATTTGACTCCAGCTACATTTTGGTTTCTGCTCTCCGCCCTCTGCTGCTTCCTTGCACTTCTTTACCTTCTGCCAGACGTAACGCAGGGGAACTACTGGTTTGTCAAAATGTTCACATGGCTTTAACAAAAAAGTAGATATGAAATGTAGACCCGGGGATGGCTTTCTGATACATGGAGACTGTGCAAGAATCCAAAAGAGGCATTTCTCATCTTTATGAGTGTGATGTGGAGATGGAAACTAAAACGTTATTAGCAGATTTTTGGCAGAACAAGAGAACTATAAAGAGTTTTCCTTGCTTCCTTTGTTGCCTTTAATGAAAACCAAAGAAAATCAAAGATAAAGTGTAAAGGTATCATTTAAACTGTGTAAGGAGCATGCTTCACTATTCTCCATGTATTAGATCAACGACCACTTTTGTTAGCCTCATTTTCTTCCTTCATCCCATCTGAAAAGGGTTGCTGGAAAAGACGTGCTACATTACCAGATGGCAATCATGATTACAAAAATGAATATATATGTAAAACATTGATCACAGAATTGATGCTCAGTAAGGATTTAAACAACACTAACTGTTGTTTCTTTGCTACTAGTATCAATTTTGGCTTGAGAGGTCTAAGAAGTGAAGAAAAAGAAGAGAAAAAAGAGTAGACCAAACATGAAGAATCCATACTGTTGATAATAAAAGTAACCCGGGTTTCGTATCATTTTCTGGAACATAAACTGCTTTCTCTAATCTGAATGAACCTTCACAGAACTTCTTCCATCAGATCTTCCTTAGTACTCTCTATCATGGGTCTGAATTAGATGTTCTTATGTAGCTTAGTTTAATGATGAGTTCTGAAGAACCTTATTCAATTTCCCCAGATACAAATGTAATGTTATTGCCCAAATAGAATTTTTATAAATAGTAATAATAAGGAAAGTAACAGATAACTTTTACTCAGTGAATACTATTAATATTCACTGGACATTTCTTCTAAGCAATTTATATACATTTTCTCCTTCAATTCTCACAGCAACTTCATTTTACAGCACAAATGCAAAAACTGAAGCAAAGAAGGATTAACCAACTTGGTAAAGGAAACACAGCTAAATTCTTATTCCTCTCATTTTCCACAATGTTTTATACATGCTCTTTTAATGAGCTATTTTTTCTTCTTCTGACTTTACACTTTTATCATTCTGTATATTGGTTAGCTACTCAGTTGAAGGTACTTAAGGAATGTTTAAATTTCTGGATTAGAGTGAATTTATCTGTTCAATAAATATAAAATAACATAAACATTTATTCTAAAACATTTTACGAAGAACATTTTTACTTATATACACACACAGAGGTACACATGTATACATTTGTTTTTGCATTTTATACGTATATATTGTATTGCTTTTTATATTCCCATTCTGAAACATAGTTAACAATTTATTTCTTGCCATTCCAACTTTATGAATATAGCAAATTGGCAGTGGCAATTTTATAGTAATTCAGACTTCCTGCTGCCTTTACACACACATGACAAGTTTTCTATATTACTTGCTAATATTTTCGTCTCTTTCTGAGTGTAAAGCAGAAGCATAGGCTAAGATAATAAACCTCAAATGAAAAGACTAACTTGCACTCATCAGACACTTTAAGTACTATTTAATTACTTGTGTAATATTTTTATATCTCCATAACATATACTTTATTTTATGTATGGAAATACACACATATGCAATAAAATATGTGTACTGTGTTTTATGTATCTCTGCATATCTTTATTTAATGTATGGAAACCTTTTTTCTTTCAAGATGCTCTTTGGTTAATGTGCATTAGTCCTTCTCTCTCATGCAACTTTCCAGACATATATCATATTACATGATAAATTATTTACATGTCTGCTTTTTCTGGTCATCTGATTTTTGAGTGCTATATATTTTTTTAAATTTCTAACAGAATACTTAGTTTAATGAAAGGGAAGTTTACACGAAAGAATAAAGAACTAATGCTAATATTACATAAACCTGAGTAGAGTTGTAGGAATAGATTTTTCTAATGGTTAAATTATAGTGAATAATAAGAAATAATCAAATGTGCCATTGTTGTATGTACAAAGCAATAGCCTCTTCACAAACAAAACTTAATAAATGTAATATTTATAAAAAACCAAAAACTTACGCTGATTGTCTAGGTTGTCTAAATGTCCAAAAGGGCTCAGCGCCTATAGCTCAGTGGCTAGGGCACCAGCCACATACACTGGAGCTGGTGGGTTCGAATCCAGCCCGGGCCAACAACTAATAAACAAAATAGCCAGGCATTGTGGCAGGTGCCTGTAGTCTCAGCTACTTGGAAGGCTGAGGCAAGAGAATAGCTTAAGCCTAGGATTTGGAGGTTGCTGTGAGCTGTGACACCACAGCACTGTACTGAGGGTGACATGTGAGACTCTGTCTCAAAAAATAAATAAATAAATAATAAATAAATCTCCAAAAGAAGCATATAAAGAATAAAATTAAGAAACAATCTGGTTGAGCCTAAACTTGAATAATTTTCAGTTTGGGATAAATATTTACAATTTCTAGGTCAAGACTATGCTTGCATCTAGCATTAGTGTCTCCTTTTTATTTTAATATAGGGAATATAGATGCATGCTTTCTATGTGAGAAGCAGTGTGAACTTTTATTATACATTGGCTTTTCTAAAGTAATAGCAAGCCTTTTTGTTACTGTGTCATTAAAGAAGTTAGGTCAATTCTATTTTAAATTGAATTACGGTCCATTTGGAAATATACAGGGTGGAAACCAAGTTTGGGTGCAATTTAAAATAGTTTAACATAGTAAACTGCCCCCAAACTTTATGGAGAGTAAAATGGATTTTATATTAGTATAGAAGAAGAACAAGGTCAGACTGTAGGCAGGTTTATTCATAACAACAGATGAGTTTTCTTTTCTTATGCCAAGGCAGAGATCTTCTTGAAGACAAAAATAAATGATTTCCCAGCGAACCACAAAATCTCAAAGAGAGAATACTGTAAGCTAGCTGATTCATGATGAAGTTGTCCTGAATATTTGATGACCTGCTTATTTGCTATGTTAAATTTCCAGAACTCTGAATGACTTTCTTCGTTGCATAATCAAACCTTTCTCTGCAATTAAAGAAGTCTTCCATAGAGGATTATGGGATTAAATTTTTACAAAAGAAAATCTATTTGTGGTTTTGTTGAATCAAGAAAAACTATTATTTATATAAGTCTATATACAAATTCTGTTATGTAAATTCATTAAAACTTTATTCCTTTCAAAGATATCAAGCTGTACACAGAAAATTTAAATTTCTGTGATTCTTATTTGTTTTTTTGGGAAAAAAATTAAATACAAATGCTCTAATGATTAAGATTCCTAAACGTATTTTACTGAGAACCCCGGGTAAATTTGGGTTCTAGTACCACAGCAGCCAGCAACCCCTCTCATGAGGAGAAAAGAGGGGGAGCTGGAATGGGTGTTTACAGTGTGACTTTCACAGGATACTTCTTTTACCCTGTAGATGGCCTAATGTCTAATCGTCTGAACCATGAGCAGAGGATCCCTCATACAGTGGAACTTTGTTACGGTCAGACAACCACATGGCTTTCATCTAACTTGTGTCTAATTTATTCCTGCCTGACCATCCCCTCTGCCATCCTCTCACCACCTCATGTCCTGGGAAAGGCATAAATTTGATACATTACCACAACAGAAAACAAGTTTAAATATTTTTTTCCTTACAGTTCTCATGCAAGAAGGACATGAGTCAAAAGGACAATCCTTCATCGCAGGCCCACTGGAGGCAGGATTACAGTCAGTCGGAGAAAGAGGGAACACATGAAAGCCAGGAGCATATATAAGGGAAGAGCATGTAGGTCACGCTTAATTCATTAGCAAATAAAGAATAGTTCAATATCTCTGGCTGTAGGTATCTCTGGCTACCAGTTCATGCATGTGGGTATGATGTAGAACTGGAAACTGTGTCAAGGATGACTAAGTCTTGTTTTGGTTTGAAAAAGTTAGACTTGTACAATCAAAATCAATGGAGAGACAACATAAAATTATAAGAATTTACTACAGATATTATATTTACTTATTACTCACATAGAAAATATTACATGATACACATATTCTATTATAGTGTAACAAAAACCCTTGTCTGTAAAGATTATGATATACATATTTATAAATTAAAATTTTAAAAGGCCCATAAAGAATCATGCACTTAGCTAATAAAGGAAAAGAAATGGTTCTCCTTTCCCCATTAATTGTCAAAATGAAAAAAATTATTAGAAACAGTGACCGATCCTACAATCAGTGTTTTGCATGTTGTTATCAGGAGATACCAGAAACATTCTAAGTAATATGTGTGTGTGTGTGTGTGTGTGTGTGTGTGTGTGTATTATTTTATTTTATTTTTATTTTTTATTTTTTTTGCAGTTTCTGGCTGGGGCTGTGTTTGAACCTGCCACCGCCACCTCTGGCATATGGGGCCGGCACCCTACTCCTTTAAGCCATAGGCACCACTCTCTAAGTAATATGTTTACAAAGTTCACATCAAGAGGTTCTCTGTTCATCTGGATGGTTGGATTCATTATTAGCTTTCCTAACACATAGCTTCCATTCTAAAGTAGTCTTCCTAGAGTTGGGATTGATTGCCTTTGAAACTGCCAAAGACCTGTAGATACGTCAGTCATTGTGTTAGTTTAACTTTCACCACAGTGTTGTATGCATACTGTGGTGTCAGTTATTCTAAAGAAAGAAACAAAAAAAAAATATTGGTTTAGAGACCTAGAGCTTGTTTCAGTTTATGTCTTTTTACTCCAGTGCTTTTAGAAATTATGCCTATTTATTTATTGTTTCCTTTCCTCTGGAAAATAATCTTGAGAGGAGATTGTGCCTTTTCTGGATTCTAAGCCTTTTTAATCGATACTCTTTTCTCAGACACTTACTATTTTATTATATATGCATGAATTCTGTATCTTGGAATACATGCTTATTTTATAATAGCTATTGAGTTGCTACACGAAAACTTCAATAAATAAAACCAGAGCACAATTTTTAAACGTATAATAGAAAAACTTTTTATTCCAAACCAACAGAAATATTAACTTTTCTGTATTATCCCCTTATTCTGCATTATTAAGAACAAGTCATATCACAAGAAAAATAATTGAATGTCAGAGATTCATCTTGAAAAGTAGATTGCTTGACATTTCCAATAACCCTAAAACCTACAGACTATAAATTATCCCCCGAGAGGTGTCCATCCTCTTTCCCTTCCCCTTACTGTCTTGCCAAGGAAATTAGCAAAAGGAGAAAGGACAACTAATTGATTTAAGATATGCAAATAGATAATTCATAGAGCTACCTTGTCATGTGACATTATGATGTATAATGGCTAGCCTTAAAAACAAAATAGATATTATCTTTATTTCCTTATAAATTTTGGGATAAAACCTTCATAATTGTTTTTAGTTTTATCCTAAAGATGTTAAATCGTCAACAAGCTAAATTTTGACATGTTAAACAAGTAACAGTCAGAGTAATAATTTGTTTATGGTGGAGTTTGCACCATGATTTTATCACCTATGACAGGAATGGCTTTTGTTTGTTCGCATGCTTTTTGTTTTTTCTCCCACATCCTTCTCAGGATGTAGAAACTAAAATTGGGAATTCTAAGAGACAAATTTCCTACCAATTTACTCATACCACTAAATGATATAGGTAGGTTTTAAAACCTACATTCATGATCATCAGTCTATATACCTGGAGGTCATGTTAATATTATAAATGCTAAGAAATTATTATTAGTATTTATCCAATAATCCATATGTAAATCATAGTAGCTACAATATATTGTCTGAACTTTAGAATTATTTCATAAGTGACACAATCTATTAACTTACAGTATGATCATGTAGACCAGTGGCTCTCAACCTTCCTAACGCCGTGACCCTTTAATACATTTCCTGTGGGTCGTGACCCACAGGTTGAGAACCGCTGATTTAGACCAATTTAACACTCAATCTTTATTTCCACAATTGGTCCCAAAGTAAATAAAAATAGTTTTGATCATACAAAAATGTGCTCAGTCTGTTCAGCCCTGATGTTCTAACACAGATAAGATTGGAACAGAGATAAAGGAGTAGAAATTTTGGAGATGCACTGTTTGGATTGAGTCATAAAAAATCTTATTTCAGGATCTTGAATTATAATTGAAAAGGACAACTTCATCCAGAGGCAAATTGTAGTGTTTCCCAGAAAGTAATACATTTGAAATTGACAAGAATAATTACAGTCTGTTTGAGAATGCAGAGAAAAAAAATCCCACCTAACTGAAAATGGTAAATGCAGGCATGATAATTATAGCTACCATATATTTGACCTATGCTTTAATATTCTTGTCAAGTTTAAGGAGAAATTTAATTAGTAGAACTTCCAAAGTTATTTTCTATTTAAAAAAGAAAGATAACACTTTAACTTTTAATTACTGTCAAGAAAGTAGAGTGAGTAAGCAGTTAATTTTGTCAACAATAAATCTGTTCAGAGTCAAATATATTTTAAGTAATCTGTCTCGTATATATTTTTTTCTAAGATTCCTGATACACAGGGGATATAATTAAAATTTCAAAAATTCTGCCAAGTATTATTATATCCAATTCACTGCAACAACCTTTAGTGAGGGCATTCACAAATCTAAGCCACAGAGTGAAAATGAGTTGGCCTTGGATTCATTTCAAATGCCCAAGGACTCCCTCTTGGAATGAATTATAGAACTAAACTGTAGAGAAATAAAGACTAAGTATCCTTGATGATATAAGATTATTTATGTGCATGACATTTTCTAGAAATATTAGATGATTTTTTTCTTTTAATTTATTGTCTATGTGCCTCTAAAGAGCTTCTTAAACCTTTTATATCTAGGGGTACCTGAAGAGTGTAAAATTCAGAACCCTAATAAAAAGAAAAGTTCAAAAATTTAGATATCCAATTTAAAAAAGGCTCATTTAGTAGGTTTGGAAACCATCTTTTATAAGTGTCTAGATGTTTCATGTGCCAAAATGGAATAATTTGCAAAATATTGATCTAGAAAATGTGAATCAATACCAATATTGGTTTTATATTTATAAATTCATCAACTGTCAGCCAGAGTGATCTGAAAGAATTGTCCCAAGGAGAACTTAGAAGAAGCAGTTGGGGGTGGGGATAATTTCTTTAACAATGGTAGTAAATGTAAACCATTATAGTTGGCGCGAACAGAGAGAACAATTTTATGATTAGAGGCCGCCCTTAGAAATGCATACTGGCCAAGTTTCTGTCATTGGGAGAAAAGAAAATTACCTGTATGTTTCTTTCTAAACCATCTGGCACACTCCATTAGGGTTAGAATTGAGAAAAAAGGATCAAGGTTTATTCTTTCTTTATCATGAAGATTATGTACCCAGCCTTCTAAAACGGACTTATTTACCACACCAGATTCTGGATGAAGTATGCAAAATATCAAAATAAATCAAGGAAGTGGGGAAATAATGTAATGAAGAATAATAAAATACATGTATTTAAAAAATAAATAAATAAATAAATAAATAAATCAAGGAAGTAAGCTAAACTATGTTGTTATTCTTCATTGGCTTGAAGTAAAATAATATGTACTCTTTGATTTTGTAATTAGTTTATATTATTGTAAAAGCATTTGGTATTAAAAAAGAGGGGGAAACGCCCCTAACAGTTCCACTTACCTGACGTGAGCATTATTTATATTGGGTGGTAATAAATTCTATCGAAATGTTTGTGAAGGAAAAAATATTTCATTCATTCTTTGATTAATTTACTTCCAGGTAGGAATGAAACTCCAGAAACTCTAAAATTTAGATTTCTAGAATAATTTACCTTGGATACCTTGTACAAAAACTAATTTTTCTTAAAAAAGAAAAAATAAAAAGTGAAGCTAGGAGGACTGAGTTCTTCTCCTTAGTATGAATGATCCCAAGGAAAAATTAACTGTTGGATAAGAGTCAAAAATAGCGTTTTTGAAAAAGCTATAAACTTGTTTGGTGGAGATGTTCCAAGTGAAATTCTGTGTGTCGTGTGTTTAGTCCCCTCATGGTGATTACAAAAATCGTCATGGGTATTCAGTCTTTAACATTGCAATCCACAAAATATGCTGTGTGTAGAGAAGAGCATAAACGCTAAGTCACACAATCAAGCAAAGTAATTATTTCCTGTCTTGGAAATCACAAACCCTTCTCCTAAACCTTGGCTTTCTAAAGGCACACAGACAATTCTTAAATAGAAACTACTGACTGAAACATCTTTCGTGCCTGGGTCAATGGATATAGTGTTACCTTCTACCCATTGGCCAGTTTGGGCAAGCCCTGGGACCACACCTCCATTCCCTCTCTGGCAGAGAGAACTGTCCCTGCTTACAATATTGAATAGTATTGTGAGAGACTGACACAGAATTTTCATCCTTTATCTTCCCAAGCATCAGAAAGAACACAAATAGAGCTCTGAAGGAAGAACAGCGGTAACCTAGAGCCATGGGTCCTTCGGGAGTGTAATACGTACTCACCAAGGAGAAAATACCTAAGAAGGAGAGAAGAACAATGATAAATCAAGAAAACTGAAGAGGCTGGGCGCCTGTGGCTCAACAGGCTAAGGCGCCAGCCACGTACACCTGAGCTGGCGGGTTCGAATCCAGCCCGGGCCCGCCAAACAACAATGACGGCTGCAACCAAAAAATGGCCGGGCGTTGTGGCGGGCGCCTGTAGTCCCAGCCGAGGCAAGAGACTCACTTGAGCCCAAGAGTTAGAGGTTACTGTGAGCTGTGATGCCACGGCACTCTATCCAGGGTGACAGCTTGAGGCTCTGTCTCAAAAAAAAAAAAAAGATTGCAGAAGGAAACATTTAACAAAGCTATACTGCCACAGAACTAACAAACAAATTAGAAAGAAACAGAGCAGACACAGGTGAAAGAACTAGTGACAAACCAAGACCCACTATGGAAACTTGAGATAATGACAGTGAACAGGGAAAATGATGATACAGGATTAAGGCAATTCAGGAATGGAGGACAGACCAGGACAAGGTGTCTAACAGAGAGCTGAAACCTAATAGCAGCCACCTTACCAAGTATTAGAAAACTTTACTCCACCTATTTTATAGTGGTATAAATCTGGTATTTATGTTAACAGTGGTTCTCTTAGAGAAAAGCATTAGGGATTTGATATTAGACATTACTCTTATTCAGTGACTAGAAAAGAGAAAATCTGGCTAGGCACAGTGGCTCACACCTGTAATCTTACCACTCTGGGAGGACGAGGTGGGCGGACTGCTTAAGTTCAGGAGTTCGAGATCCTGTCTCTAAAAAAAAAAAAAAAAAAAAAAAATATGGGCGTTGTGGTGGGCACGTGTAGTCCCAGCTACTTGGGAGGCTGAGGCAAGAGAATCGCTTAAGCCCAAGAGTTTGGGGTTGTTGTGAGCTATGATGCCTTGCCATTCTACACACTCTACACAGGGTGATGAAGTGAAACTGTCTCAAAAAAGAAAAGAGAAGGGGCGGCGCCTGTGGCTCATCGAGTAGGGTGCTGGCCCCATATACTGAAGGTGGCGGGTTCAAACCCGGCCTCGGCTGAACTGCAAGACAGAAAAATAGCCGGGCGTTGAGGCGGGCACCTGTAGTCCCAGCTACTTGGGAGGCTGAGGCAAGAGAATCGCCTAAGCCCAGGAGTTGGTGGTTGCTGTGAGCTGTGTGATGCCATGGCACTCTACCGAGGGTGATAAAGTGAGACTCTTGCCTCTAAAAAAAAAAAAAAAAAAGAAAGAAAGAAAAGAGAAAATGGAGGCAATCTGGTAATACAAAACCATTAATTTTATGCTGTTGTAGCCTTTAATAAATTTCCAGATCAACTATAATTGTTAAAATAGTGAAAGTATTACTTTCAAGTAATAATTATCACTTCCGAGTGGACATAAGTTTTTATTAAGAGAACAATTAAGATAGTTCATTTGTTTTTGTATATTTTAATATTTATCAGTAGTCAAGGGTTGCATTCTTGCTGAAATACTATTCTAGAAGTACGTAGTAGGTAATATTCAGATTATTGAGCCTTAATTATGCCCCTTCATTATTCCCTCACATGGATGACAACCCAATTGAGAAATATGGGGATAAAGGCTTTAACGAGACAGGCTGCTGGAACATAAATGTGCATGGCCTGGAGCTCAGGGATTCTTGCCATGACACCACACACTGCCATTGTGAAGAGAAGTGGTACTTTGAAGTTTTTCTTTAAGTTTAGAAGCACATCTGATTGCAAATAATACACAACAAAAATTTATAATCTTAAAAACAATCCTGCTAAATAAAAGCTACATAATGTCTTCCACATGGAAGATAAACGTAAATGGAATAAATAACCATCACGACCTGCAAGACAACAATTCAAGAATTTCCACTGGATACAGCATTTTAGAGGACTCTAACCTTCCCAGTAAAGTCAGTGTTCTCTACTTCATGTTGGTCCCAGACTACCTATGTAACCAGCACTCTACTTGTTCTGTGGGACAAGGCATTTTGTTCATGAATGCATTAAAATAGCAAAGAATAATTTATTGTGCAATTAAATATGAATAATGAAGAAAACACTTATATAATAACCATCTTACTTTTATTTCCGAATGAAAAATAGGAAGTTGCCTTGTTAAAATGTTGCTGTGTTTGAAAATGGATCTTTTTATGGATTTATAATACAATCAAAGGACTAACTTTGTAGTCTATTCTCAGATATGAAAAGGTGTAGTTTCTTCATCACTGAAAATGATGATATGCAAGATGGCAGGCATATAATCAAACACATTTTACTCAAAATTTAGCATTAATGGGCTTGCTCATATTCCAAGGATGTGTCTCCTTGAACACTGGTTTGTTTCATAGTTCTCACTTCTTTAGAGGGCTTGACTTAGTCCCAAAATGCCATGGCATTCATACAAAAGCTAATGTCTTATATTTTGAAAAAAGAACAAAAAGGAAATATGTCCTCTGACTGGAGAGTCTATCATATTAGCTCAAAACACTGAACTTTACCAACTTGATGAAAGATTTCCCTAAGTTAGAAATATTACAAGTAATTCTCTTTCCAGAAGTTTCGTATGTGAAGTGGGGTTTAGGTAAATAATACCCTAAACCAAAAATTTAAGTTAGGATTAAAGGCTAACAAAGAAGGCAAGTGCCTTTGCTCAAAGTTGAGGTGGTAACAGAGTGTGCAGACATTAATATTTGTTGGAAAATGTTAAGTGAGGCAGAGAAAAGGCACTTCATTAATGTGAAAAATAAAATCATAAACATGAGTGTTATAATTAGATGATTGTGAGAAAGATCAACCAAGTAATCAAAGCATATACTACTCAATTGTTTGCAAGGACATAGTTCTCAAGATAGGAAGGAATCACTTCTGCTGAGACAAATGGAGAGTTCCTTTGCTTTTTCTTTTTTAAAGAGTCAAGGTCTCACTATATTGATGCTGGACTCAAACTCCTAGGCTCAAGTGATATCCTGCCTCAGCCTTTTGACTAACTGGAATTACAGGTGTATATTAGTGTACTCTGCTCAGATGGAGATTTCTAAGAACAGAATGATGATGATCTCATGATGGTCCTTGGCTGTGGTAGCAGCTGGGGTCTCGAGTTTGTGTTAACAGTAGGAGAGAAGAATGGCCTGAGAGTGGGGATTGGAGCAATTTTCTATTTTGGTGGCTAAGCTCACACGATTACCTACATCTCTTTGCCATTTGATTACCACCAAAACAGATTACTTCCCCACTTTGGGGTAAGCATGAAGCAGGATTTCAACCCACGTTCTATCATTAACCATTCCAGCTGGGCATGGTGGCTCACACCTGTAATCCTAGCACTCTGGGAGGCTGAGGAGGTTGGATGGCTTGAGTTCAGGAGCTCCAGACTAGCCTGAGAAAAGCAAGTTTTCTATTTTTCTACTAAATATAGAAAAACTAGCCAGGCATTGTGGTGGGAGGCTGTAGTCCCAGCTACTTGGGAGACTGAGGCAGGAGGATCACTTGAGCCCAAGAGTTTGAGGTTGCGTGAGCTATAATGATGCCACAGCATTCTACCCAGGGTGACAAAGTGACAAAGTGAGACTTTGTCTCAGAGAAAGGAAAAAAAAAGTCTACTACTATATTTACACATTAGATAAAGAGATCTTTGATCTCAATCGCCTGAATTTTTTTTTTTCTTAAGCAAAGTTCATGTAAACTGGTACGTCATAGTGAATCCTAAAATGTGTTCCCACAGTGATATACTTGGAACATTTTCCTTCTGGTCTTTATTAAACATAATGTTCTAAGCATTCTGTGTATGTGGAGGTATTTCTTGAATAATAAACCAAACTGAAGAGTGAAAGTAAGTGGCAATTAAAATCCCAGAAACTGAGGGGACACTGAAACTAGGATATAAAAGCATCTGTTCCTGACAATGACTGGACTGCTTGTCTAGCTTGAGGGTCAGCACACATGGCCTAAGGGCCAAATCTGGCTCACTGACTGTTTTTGTATGGCCCACAGGAGCCAAGAAAGTTGTCACATTTTTAAATGGTTGGAAATAAGAAAGGCAAAATAATATTAGTATTTTGTTACATGAAAAGATTAGATGAAATCCAAATTTCAATGTCCACAATTAAAATTTCATTGGAACACACACACATTCATACGTATTACCTATGGCTCTTGGGTACAACAGAGTTGAGTAGTTGGGACTTTGAGTATGGCCTGCAAAGCCTATAAGATTTATAATCTAACCATTTATAGAAAAAGTTTGTGAGCTAGATCAGAGCTTTAAATACTCTTCTGTGGTTGAGGCAAGAGAACTGCTTGAGCCCAAGAGTTTGAGGTTGCGGTAAGCTATAATGCCATGGCACTCTACCGAGGGTGACAAACTGAGACTCTGTCTCAATTTAAAAAAAAAAATGCTCTCTGTGATGAATAATTTGTTTTGTTGTGTACTGTTTTCTAATCCATCATGGGTTTTAGTTATACTTTTATAGAATACAAAATCATGCACTTGGATATTGTAGTGATATCAAATTGCTATAAATTTCTTAAATGTTTATTTTCAATTTCTGTATGTATCTACTTGCATATTAGAACAGACATTTTGTGGACTGGCATCAGTCTACAGACCGTATTCTGTAAAACACTAATCTAGATAACACAAGGATGCCTTCGGGAACTTTCTGGAAAACCTCTCTTTCCCTCTATACTTTTGATATGATAGCCCCTAAACATTTCAGTAAATAAATTATTAGTAAACATACAAATATAAACTGGATAAATTATAGTTTTTCCATGATCTTTTTCCTTTGAGTACTGTACTTTTAAAATTATAACCATTTGTTTCTCCTTTACCAAATGCCGCATTATGTATTTTACTATTCTCTTAGGCTTGGGATAAAAGAAAAAATATTTCTTTTGCATTTTGTGCTTTTGGGAGTAACTCAAATTTCATAAACAAAACTATTAGTACAAATGTTTTTTGGACAATCTGTGCTGTGATTTTGTAAATTGTGTGTGAAAGAAGAGAGTGAAAGAATCTGAGATCTTGCACAGATCAGTTTCTTATATTTAAATTTTTAAAAGGTTGAACAGATTTCATCTTATGATTGCTTTATAATAGCAAAGTCCCTTATTATGTCAAAGGCCACAAAAGTAATTTTTAGTTTAGGTACAAAGTGTGCTTTGGGCCCAATTTATATGACACCCTCTGGTTTTAGTGTTGCATTTAAAAAAATGAATGTGCAAAAAATAATTTCCATGAAACCTTCTTCACTGGGTCAAAGTTGATTTACTTTCAAATTTCAATCTTTATCTCTCTAAGGAAATGCTTATTTAGTTCTACTGCAATTCTCATTTAAGAAATGAAATAATTTTTAAATGTTTTTAAACTTTAAGAAAGATGAAGCTTCATTACTATGCCAAAAACTTTTTTTATTATTAGGTGTCAAATGATAAAACATTCAAATAAGAAACAGCACTGGGATTTCACTGTGTTAGTAGAAAGGAAAGTCTATAAAAAGGAACTCAAGGTATGTTTCAGTATGTGAAAAGAACAAATAATCCCTAAACCTGTTTTACTAGATGATAAATAGAAAAATGTTTTCTTTATTTGTTGTTAAAGAAGAATGTTGTTGCAAGCAAAGGACGACAATTTCAAAGCTGAGGGAATACAAAAGTGCTCTAGATTAAACTTCTGCAAACGTATGCTTTGCTACAACTCCAGTCATAAAACAGTCAACATAGTATGATACACTCATTCAGAGCAATGACATGCTGTTTATAAACATTTATATGTATGCTGAACTAGACCATTACTGAGAGCTGCAGCTGTGGTATAAAAAGAAAATTGGGACTCGATTGGAGGCCTCATTTTGCCAATTACTAGGCTCCACAATCCTGTGGATGTTATTTAAACTCTCTAAGCCTCAGTCTCTTATCTGTGAAATAAACAAGATTCTACCTACTTGAGAGGAATGAAAGAAGATAGTATAAGTGCCTTGGAAATTATAAAACACTATGCAAATATAAAAGCTCATCATTACTGAGTAGGGAGCTCAAACAATCTTAATGCATCTTATACGTACTTACTAATTTTCTATAAATAAATGAACTCTCTACATAGCAAAATAGATGGAGTTGTTTGTATATATCCTTTTCTATCTTTTTTGTTTGTTTTCTTGTTTTATTTCTTTTTTTTTGTTTCTATATATACCCTTTTCTAATGTCACTATTTCCTTTTTTTTTTTGAGACAGAGCCTCAAGCTATCACCCTGGATAGAATGCTGTGGCATCACAGCTCACAGCGACCTCCAATTCCTGGGCTCAAGCGAGTCTCCTGCCTCCGCCTCCCAAGTAGCTGTGACTACAGGCACCTGCCACAACGCCCGGCCATTTTTTGGTTGCAGCCATCATTGTTGTTTGGCGGGCGGGGCCTGGATTCAAACCCGCCAGCTCAGGTGTACGCGGCTGGTGCCTTAGCCCGTTGAGCCACAGGCGCCAAGCCTGATTCCCTGACTTTCTAAAGAATTCCAAGACCTATCCTTAAATTAGGCAACCATAAAGTGGAAAAAAGAAAAGCTTGGATGCTGTACAAATAGGCTTGAGTACCAATGTCTGTGCCTTAAAACTCATTCTGGCCCATCACCAAATGATAGAATGTGAGAGTACCAAGTAGCCATCCATCTAGTCTAAGCTTTTCCTTTTAGGTCCAAATACCAAGGAGATTAAGTAATCTCAGTTTACTCTTGTAGCAGAATCACAGTTGGAATCTCATTCTCCCCGTAAACAGGCCAATGGCTCCTTTCATCATTTGAAGCAGCCCAAACACCTCATTATGCAACTTTGCAGAGGGGAAAACTTACAGCTAGTTAAAATAATAATGTTATATTATAGTTATACAATTTGCAAGTATCTAACATCACATTTATATAATTTATGTAACAATATAATAGAGATGTCATCTTTAGACTTGTTCATGGTTTAACCCTGTCACCACATCCTCCATTTTATAACCTGGAGAAATAATTGCTGTCCATATAATTTGCTCTCAGTCTTTGCAATGTAATACAGGCCCCAGAGATGAAATGCTAAACAAAAAAAAAAAAAAGAAAGAAAGAAAGAAAAAGAAAACAGAAAGAGAGGAAGCCAACTACTTAATGCATCATCTCAAGCAAGTGGAAAAGGAAGAACAGTGCAACTCCAAACCCAGCAGAAGCAAAGAAATAACCAAAATTAGGACAGAATTAAATGAAATTGAAAACAAAAGAATAATTAGGCTTGGCGCCTGTGGCTCAGTGGGCTAACGTGCCAGCCATGTACACCTGAGCTGGTGGGTTCGAATCCAGCCCCAGCCCGCCAAACAACAACAACAGCTGCAACCAAACAATGGCCAGGCATTGTGGCAGGCGCCTGTAGTCCCAGCTACTTGGGAGGCGGAGGCAAGAGACTCACTTGAGCCCAAGAATTGGAGGTTGCTGTGAGCTGTGATGTCACAGCACTCTATCTAGGGTGACAGCTTGAGGCTCTATCTCAAAAATAAATAAATAAATAAATAAATAAATAAAATAAAAAAGGAATAATTAAAAAGATCAATGAAACAAAAAGTTGGTTTTTTGAAAAGATTAACAAAATTGATAAACCTTTGGCTAACCTAACCAGAAACAGAAAAGTAAAATCTCTAATATTGTCTATCAGAAATGATAAAGGAAAAATAACAACAGATATTTCAGAAATTCAAAAAAATCCTCAATGATTACTACAAAAATCTCTATTCCCAGAAATATGAAAATCTGAAGGAAATGGACCAATACCTGGAAGCACACCACCTTCCTAGATTCAACCAGAAAGAATTAGAAACCTTGAATAGACCTATATCAACCACTGAAATAGCATCAACAATACAAAATCTCCCTAAAAAGGAAAGTCTAGGACCAGATGGCTTCACATCCAAATTCTAGCAAACCTTTCAAGAAGAGCTAGTATGTATATTATACAACATTTTCCAAAGCACAGAAAAGGAGGGAATACTTCCCAATACATTCTATGAAGCAAATATCACCCTGATCCCCAAACCAGGAAAGGATCCAACAAAGAAAGAAAATTATAGACCTATATCATTAATGAATATCAATGCAAAAATATTCAATAAGATCTTAGCAAATAGAATTCAACAACATATCAAAAAAATTATACACCATCATCAAGTTGGTTTTATTCCAGGGTTACAGGATTGGTTCAACATATGCAAATCTATAAATATAATACATCACATCAATAAAATAAAAAACAAAGACCATACGATTCTCTCAATTGATGCAGAAAAAGCCTTTGATAATATCCAGCATCCTGGGTGGCACCTGTGGCTCATTGAGTAGGGCGCTGGCCCCATATACTGAAGGTGGTGGGTTCAAACCCAGCCTCGGCTGAATGACAAAACAGAAAAATAGCCGGGCATTGTGGCAGGCCCTGTAGTTCCAGCTACTCGGAAGACTGAGGCAAGAGAATTGCCTAAGCCCAGGAGTTGGAGGTTGCTATGAGCTGTGTGATGCCATTGCACTCTACCGAAGGTGACAAAGTGAGACTCTGTCTCTACAAAAATATACATATCTATCTATCTATCTATCTATCTATCCAGCATCCTTTCATGATCAGAATTCTTAAGAAAATAGGCATAGAAGAAACATTTCTTTTCTTTCTTTCTTTTCTTTTTTTTTGGCACCAGCTGGCGTCCTACTCACTGAGCTACAGGTGCCACCAGAAGGGACATTTCTTTTCTTTTTTCTTCTTTTTTTCTTTTTTTTTTTTTGAGGCAGAGCCTCAAGCTGTCACCCTGGGTAGAGTGCTATGGCATCACAGCTCACACCAACCTCCAATTCCTGGGCTCAAGCGAGTCTCTTGCCTCTGCCTCCCAAGTAGCTGGGACTACAGGCGCCCACCACAATGCCTGGCCATTTTTTGGTTGTAGCTGTCATTGTTGTTTGGTGGCTCGGGCTGGATGCGAACCCGCCAGCTCAGGTGTATGTGGCTGGCACCTTAGCCCGTTGAGCCACAGGCACCGAGACCAGAAGGGACATTTCTTAAACTAGTGCTGGCCATCTACAGCAAACCCACAGCCAATATAATATTGAATGGTGTAAAATTGAAAACATTTACACTCAGATCAAGAACGAGGCAAGGATGCCCACTATGCTATTTAACATAGTAATGGAAGTCTTAGCCATGGCAATCAGGCAAGAGAAGGTGATCAAGGTATCCAAATAGGGTCAGAGGAGATCAAATTCTCACTCTTTGCTGATGATATGATCCTATACCTGGAAAATCCTAGGGACTGAAATTCAAAACTCTTAGTAGTGATGAAGGAATACAGCAGCATCTCAGGATACAAAATCAATACTTACAAATTAGTAGCTTTTATATATGTCAACAATAGTTAAGCTGAAAATATGGTCAAAGACTCTATTCCTTTTACAATAGTGCCAAAGAAGATGAATTAGCTGGGAATTTACCTAACAAAAGATTTGAGGCTCAGTGCCTGTGGCTCAACGGGCTAAGGCGTCAGCCACGTACACCTGAGCTGGTGGGTTCGAATCCAGCCCCAGCCCGCCAAACAACAATGACGGCTGCAACCAAAAAATGGCCAGGCATTGTGGCGGGCACCTGTAGTCCCAGCTACTTGGGAGGCGGAGGCAGGAGACTCGCTTGAGCCCAGGCATTGGAGGTTGCTGTGAGCTGTGATGCCATAGCACTCTACCCAGGGTGACAGCTTGAGGCTCTGTCTCAAAAAAAAAAAAGATTTGAAAGATCTCCATAAAGAGAACTATGAAACTCTAAGAAAAGAAATAGCTGAAGATGTTAACAAATGGGAAAACATACCATGCTCATGGCTGAGAAAAATCAACATTGTTAAAATATCCATACTACTCAAAGCAATCTACAGATTTAATGCAATCCCTATTAAAGCACCATTGTCATCATACTTTAAAGAACTTGAAAAAATATACTTTGTTTTATGTGGAATCAGAAAAAACCTCAAATAGCAAATACGTTGCTTTAGAAATGAGAACAAATCAGGAGGTATCATGTTACCAGACGTCAGGCTATACTATAAATCTATAGTGATCAAAACAGCATGGTACTGGCACAAAAACAGAGCAGTAGATTTATGGAACAGAATAGAGAACCAAGAGATGAACCCCACTACTTATTGCATTTGATCTTCAACAAGCCTATCAAAAATATTCAGTGGGGGAAAGACTCCCTATTTAACAAATAGTGCTGGGTGAACTGGATGGCAACCTGTAGAAGACTGAAACTGGACTCCCACTTTTCACCATCAAAAAAAATTGATTCTCACTGGATAAAAGATTTAAACATAAGACATGAAACTATAAAAATACTAGAAGAGAGTGCAGGGAAAACACTTGAAGAAATTCCTGGGGGAATATTTTATGAGGAGGACCCCCTGGGCAATTGAAGCAACACCAAAAATACATTACTGGGATCTGATCAAACTAAAAAGCTTTTGCACAGCCAAGAGCACAGTAAGTAAAGCAAACAGACAACCTTCAGAATGGGAGAAAATTTTTGCAGGTTATACTTCCGACAAAGATCTGATAACTAGAATCTATAGAAAACTCAAACTAATCAATAAGAAAAGAATAAATAACCCTATTTCTATGTGGGCATAATACTTGAACAGAAACTTCTCTGATGAAGACAGGCACATGGCCTACAAACACATGAAAAAATGCTCATCATCCTTAATCGTCAGAGAAATGCAAATCAAAATTACTTTGAGATATCATCTAACTCCAGTAAGATTAGCCCACATCACAAAATCCCAAAACTACAGATGTTGGCGAGGATGCGGAGAGAAGGGAACATTTCTACACTGCTGGTGGGCATGCAAGCTAATATGACCTTTTTGGAAAGAAGTTTGGAGAACACTCAAGGAACTAATCGGTAGGTCTACCGTTCAATCCTGTAATTCCTCTACTAGGTATATACCCAGATGATCAAAAATTATTTTACAACAAAGACATTTGCACCAGAATGTTTATTGCAGCCCAATTCATAATAGCCAAGACATGGAAATAGCCCAAGTGCCCATCGACCCATGAACGGATTAACCAATTGTGATATATGTACACTATGCAGCCATAAAAAGATGGAGACTTCACATCTTTTATGTTTACCTGGATAGAGCTGGAACATATTCTTCTTAGTAAAGTATCTCAAGAATGGGGGAAAAAAGTATCCAATGGACTCAATACTATTATGAAATCAATATATAACTATCTACACACTCATATGAATGCCAAAACATAACTATAGTCCAGAAAGTAGAAGCAAAGAGGAGAGAGAGGCGAGGGAAGGGGGGATATGGGAGGCGGGAGGGTATTTGGGAGGACCTAACCTAATGTGGATGATGCAATGGTAAATTTCAAAACTATTAAGAAATGAGAAAAAAAAAAGGCTTATAAATCAATGGAATAGAATTACAAGTGTAGAAATAGATTTATAAATCTACTGTCAAATGATTTTTAACAAGTGCCAAGACTACAGGGAAAGATGTCTTTTAGTGTTGGGACTTAGAGAAAATAGGTATAAATCTTCATGATCTTCGATTGGGTAGCCTGTTTTTTGGACATGACATCAAAGCACAAACAACCAAAGAAAAAATAAATTAAGGAAAAAAAGAATGTTTTGCTATGTCTCACTGTTGAACATTGGTCAAGACCTTTATAACATACTTTCTGCTGATCCCACTCATATACATTTTTCCAGTCTTTTGTTAATTTCAAATTCGCAGGGTCCCATTTCCAGTGTCTTCTCTGTATTATCTCTGGGAACAAAATATTTATGCCCAGCTCTTGCAAATGGTCTTGGGTAGAATGAAAAGACATAGCTGAAAGAAATTTTAAAAATAGAAAGTTATGCCACTGACTTTTTATTAGAATTGAATAAATATACATTACAAATTTTACCAGTAAAATTATGCCAAGGAGATGGCATAATACAGTACACAAGCCCTAATTATCTTTTAGATGATATATGTAACAAATACATACTGCAATTTGGGGAATTCTAAAAAAGCAGGCAAGAATTTGCAGCATACCAGATTAGCAGAAAGTGAAGAGCCACATAGAACAGAAAGAAAAGTTGGTCATATTTACATACCACAGACATTCCCTCATTTTAAGACAGCATGGTGAAAATGGAAGTAAACATCCAAATCCCAGCTTTTTCTCAAAAGAGTGACACCTGTGTTAATTGTGTTAGCTTTTGAGAGCCTTTCCAAAGACAGATTGCTGTCTCCCAAGAATGAGAGCGCTAAAAGGAATGCAGCTATTTTTTATGACAGCCGGGGGGTACTGTAAGCAAAGGTAAAATATTGCTACAGCAGCAGAGAGACTCCAACACAACAGACAGATTCAGCTCTAACATGTAACAACAAACTCTCTTTTTCTTTTTTAGAGACAGAGTCTGACTTTGTCGCCCTCGGTAGAGTGCAGTGGCGTTACAGCAACCTCTGGCTCTTGGGCTAAGGTGATTGTCTTGCCTCAGCCTCCTAAGTAGTTGGGACCACAAACACCCACCACAAAGCCCGGTTAGAAAGGTGGCTTTTCTAATCCTCAAAAATAAATGAAAGTTTATAACATGTACAAAATATTAGGGTGACATAACCCAAAGAAACAAAATAAATAATCTGGAATCAACCATAAAAAATAGGAATGTCTAAATTACCTCAAAACTTTATCTCAGTAATCCCAAATGGGTCAAATGGGAATGACACAGACAACTAAGTAAAATCAGAAAAATAAAGATATCAAAAAAATAAACAGAAATTCAGAAGTTGAACACAATGGAAATTACTAAGAAATTTTCAAATTAATAAAGGTAAAAAATATAAAGCAGCTTATCGTAGTTCAGCTAGGATAAACACAAAGAGTCCCATAACAAGACAGATAAAGGGCAAAAATTTGTAAGTAATATAAAAGAGAATCTTTTTTTTTCTTTGAGAGAGAGTCTCACTATGTCACTCTAGGTAGAGTGCTGTGGCATCACAGCTCACAGCAACTTCAAATTATTGGGCTCAAGTGATTCTCTTGCCTTAGCCTCCCAAGTAGCTGGGAGTACAGGCGCCCACCATAATGCCCGGCTATTTTTTGGTTGTAGTTGTCATTGTTGTTTGGCAGGCCTAGGCTGGGTTTGAAGCCTCCAGCTCCAGTGTGTTTGGCTGGTGCCCTAGCCCGTGAGCTGCAGGCACCGAGCCTGCTCTGAGAAATAAACTTTTGCCTCCGAGGCCTTCCTGGGACCTGCTACTAGGTTGCAGGAGGATGTACTGGGCCCCATCCTTGGCTGCAGGGTGGGGACCGCCCTCTGAGAAGCAGCTGAGGGCCCTTAGGCTCCAGGAAGAATAGGATGGGGGAGTTGACTGCAGTTTAGGGGATCAGGAAGTCCCAGACTAAGCCTGAGGGTGGGCAGGGCAGCATGACTCTACTCAGAGAGCATGACTACCACCAATGACACAGTCATGTCTGCTGTCAAATTTTATTGATTTTGATTGTATTTCACCTTTGCAAACTAAATAAATTCTATAATGTAATGATCAGAGTGGAGATGATAGTTAATAATACTGCACTGTGTACTTAAAATTTGCTAAAAGAGTAGATCTTTAATTTTCTTTTGTTTTCTTTTCTCTCTCTCTCTCTCTTTATTTTTTATTTTGAGACAGAGTCTCACTATGTCGCCCTCAGTAGAGTACCGTGCTGTCACAGCTCACAGCAACCTGAAACTCTTGGGCTTAAGATGATTCTCTTGCCTGGGCCTCCCAAGTAGCTGGGACTATAGGTGCCTGACCCAACGCCTGCCTATTTTTGTTGTTGTTGTTGTTGCAGTTGTTTTAGCTGGCCGGGGTCAGGTTTGAACCCAACAGCCTCGGTGTATGTGGCTGGCACCATAACCACTGTGCTACAGGCGCCAAGCCTCTTTTTTTTTTTTGATCAGGGCTAGGTATGAACCTGAGCCTCTTTTTTTTTTTTGCAGTTTTGGCCGGGGCCGGGCTTGAACCCGCCACCCCTGGTATATGGGGCTGGCGCCCTACTCCTTGAGCCACAGTTGCCACCTGAGCCTCTTGTTTTTTAATTGAGGCAGAGTCTCACTTTGTCACCCTCAGTAGAGTGCAGTGGCGTCATACCTCACAGCAACCTCAAATTATTCTAAAGGGAGTGTCTTGCCTTAGCCTCCATAGTGATACAGGACAAGGTGGCCCTATGACCTGCTGCCTTGGCCCTGGCGGTGCTGATGCTGTGGCGGATGGCAGAACCAGCTTGCTGGAAGGGCCAGCCACCTGCGGGGGAGACACTGGCACCTTGCTGTCTCCTCCCTGTGCACTTCTGACTGCCCAATGTCATGT
>CAUYRH010026929.1:0-13598 GCA_963574655.1 Perodicticus potto
GCTGTTTTGAAAACAGAATTAATTAAGACACTGGGAGACTTCCAAGAAATAGCTGATGTGCCTCAAAGTTGTGTGTAAAACCCAGAGGCTGCGCGTTCCATAGTGCCTGCAGTCACTAGGATGGGGCTGGCCTGCTATTCAGGTCATTAGAATAAGCTTTTTCTTACTTGCTAAAACTATACTTGTTTTTGCTCTCTTTAATTATTTCACCAACTACCTTGAGCCACCCCACCACTCTGACATTTTGGGGAGCCAGCCAGGAGGAGCTATGTTTCAGTGATGTGCTTTCACTCTTAACTCTCCCTTCCTTTACTACTGAGGAAGCAGGGATGGTTGTGTGGGAGAGAGTGCCTGGGAGTCCTCTGTTTCTGGCTTTATGGAGGCACATCCTCACCAATGGCTTCTTTTGATTTGCATTGTATTCCAGGACTTGATTTCTTTCCTTCCACCTTACTAGAAGGTAGTCAGAAGAGGAGTGCCAGACACTGACCTGGGTGAGATAAAGAGGTGTGTTTTCCCTAAGAGATCATTCATGTCCTTTCTGGGAGGGGTCAAGTCTTCCATCAAGCCTCGCAATAGCTTTCCTGGTAATCACTTGAGACAGTGAATGCACTGGCCATGTCAGAACCTGTCTCTCAGAGCCAGCTTAGTCGAGTGACAGGTGCACCAGGCCTGTCATTGCTCAGAGGCCTGTGTCAGACACACTGGTCTTTCAACTTTGTCTTCTCTCCCTTTACATTTTTATTTTTCCTAGTGCTGGCTAAGGGGGTTCATCATGGCCTAATAATCCACCATCCCCTTCTTTTTCACTTTGTCCCTTTCTCCCAACCCTGGTTGAGTCTCCTCATTGAGACTCCCATCTGAAGGTGGCTACACAGGATTCTTGGAACATATGCCAGAGGTATCATTCTGCTCCATGGTAAGACACCTCCTCTTTTGGAGATGTCAGCAGGTACTACCCTGTGGTGGCAGGGGTAGCTGATTAGTCCCTGGGGGGGGGATGCTGGGCTCTCCAGTCTTTTTGTTTCCTCTTTCTGGATGGGTAACTGGCCATCTGGTGACCAATCATTTATACCCAACAACATATTGGGATGTATTCTTTCTAACTGGAAATACTTTTGATGCAGGACAAGGCAGCTCTACAACTGCTGCCTTGGCCCTGGCGGCGCTGATGCTGTGGCGGATGGAGAAACCAGCTTGCGAAAGGGCCGGACCTGTGCGGAAGACACTGGCGCCTTGCTGTCTGCCCCACGTGCAAATCTGATTGGTCAATACCATGTCAGTCTCAAGGGCCCGGGTCTTCATTGGACAGCTGGCTGTAACTAATGAAGACCCGCTCCTAAGAAGCTCCGACAAGGCAAGTCCCTGGGACTATATAAACCCCTAAGCAGAGAGCTCAATGGCAGATTTTCAGCAGGACTTCGAAGAGAGAACAGCTAAGAAGCAGACCTTGGTGGGACCTCGGAGAGGGAGCAGGAAGAGCTGCCTGCTCCCTTCCAGAAGCAGACCTCGGCTAGACCTCGGAGAGGGAACAGGGAGAGCTGCCTGTTTCCCTCCAGAGGCAGACTTTGGCTGAAACTCGGAGAGGGAGCAAGAGAGTTTGCTCCCCTCCTGGGTCCTCTTGCCTGGAGGTTTAGTTCTTCCTCTACTTGTAATTCTTTCCTGTAAATAAATCCTAACTTACCACCACTATTGTGGTCCGTTGATTCCTTCTTCGAATTGCCGAGACCAAGAGCCTGAAATTCCAGTATCACTTTTATCTCTAGACTTTTAAAATGTCATTTCACTTTCTTCTGTAATACAGCTTGGTCCCAAGATAAACAAAAAAATTCTCAACATTGC
This sequence comes from Perodicticus potto, assembly GCA_963574655.1. Taxonomy (NCBI): domain Eukaryota; kingdom Metazoa; phylum Chordata; class Mammalia; order Primates; family Lorisidae; genus Perodicticus; species Perodicticus potto. The sequence goes on from CAUYRH010026929.1 coordinate 1,843, forward strand.
CCACTTAATGAGATCTTAAATTATGATATATTGACTGCCTTAGACAATTCTTGTAAGCATCTGGTAAATGGTCAAAGGTGTTTTCCATCTCAGACATCAACATGACTTCTGTCACCAAAATCCTTCATGTGAACACACTCACTTTCTTGCCTTGGTCTTTCCTCTATAGCCCCTTCACGCCCTATGCCCTGAACCTCTCTCACTATGCACCAGGCCACCAAGGGTTGAACCAAAAGGTACCAATTTCTGCCCCTGGTTGAGACTCCTAGTGGGGAGTTCATTAAGCCCTTTTCCTTTACTGAGTTAAAACACGTTAAAACTGATTTAGCTTCTTGTACTGATAACCCTTCAAGTATAAGAAAACCTTTTAATATCTTTGTTTGGCATATGACCTTACTTGGAAGAACCTCCAAATTATATTGGGACAGATTTTGATTTAGAAAAGGAACGGGTCCTAAGAGCTTAAAAATGTGCAGGTGGTCTTCATCTCTATGAAAAATACTCCATGGGGATACAGTTGTGCATACGGCTGATCCCAAATGGGATTATAATGACCAGTCTCAATGGTGAGAATGAGATCATTATGTATTATGCATTAAAATCTGGTTTCTGTATAATCAGACAGAAAATCATTAATTATGGGGCAGTGCATAGTGTCACATAAACCTTGGCAGAAAATCCTGTCACTTTTTTCAGTGTCTCAAAGACACTCTGGCCAAGAACACTGCACTAGATCTTGAGAGTTAGGAGGGAAAGGTCATTTTGAGAGACAAGTTCTTAACTTAATCAGCCTGAGACATTAGGAGAAAACTCCAAACTTTTGTCTCAAGACTGTGAGGCATCTTTAGAGGAGCTTTTGGCTGTTGCAAATATAGTCTATTATGACAGAGATGAGGAGTATGAGAGAAGGGCTCAGGAGAGGGAGAAGAGGAAAGAGACACCCCCAGTTACTAGCCACGCTGGCAGGGCAGGCCACTCTGAGCCCACTTCGGATGGTCCTAGACATTTTATCTGCCATAAGCAGGAGCATTTTGCAAAGCACTGTCTGAACTGTGATCACCATCCATACTCTCTGTGCTACAAAAGCATGGAATGGGATATTGGGTGGCCCTTTGCCCCACTGGCTGGGGTGCCTGTGGGACAGGAGTCCCTGATTGCCCTGATGAGGAGGCCTGTTTCAGTCTGCCCCAGATGTGGACATTACTATCACTGGGCTTGAACCCTGGGTACATATGGGTGTGGCAGATAAACTTTGTAAATTTCTCTTAGACACTGGGGTGGCTCACTCTGTTCTTAGCTCTTTCTCAGGACCCCTAGCTTTCAAAACCTACACTGTTTTGGTGTTACAGGTCAGCTGCTCATTAGGAAGTTCATACCCCATTATTGTGTCTTAGTAATAATAATCCTTTTACTCATGCATTTCAAGTAGTGCCAATGTCCTGCTCCTTTACTTGAGTGAGACATCCCTTGCTGCATGAATACTAAGATATATTTTGGGGTCTCCCAGTTCATTAGGATATACCATTTTCTCTACTACCGTAAACTCTATACTTTCATCAGAAGATGCTAAATTTGAGTCTCAAATCAATCCAGTAGTCTGGGATCAGGGAATAATTCCTGGTTGGGCCTTTAAAGTAATAGTCAAATTAAAAGACCCTACCAAATTCCCACATCAAATACAATATCCAATAAAAACAGAGCTAAAAAGGGATAGACTCCTCAGCAGCCAGAACAGAAACAACCTCAGACGTCATCAAGGCTTTGTTAAATGACACTATTCCTCACGTTGGCTTGCCTAAATCCCTTCGAAGAAATAATGGGCCATTTTTCACTTGTACCACCATTACACAAGGCATCCCCAAGGCTCTGGGCATCACTTACACCTTAATTACTGTTGGAGACCCCAGTCTTCAGGAAGAGCAGAAGGGGCACATCAATATTTAAAACAGACTATTGAGAAATTGACTCAAACTTTCCAGCCCTGTTGCATTATTGACAACCTGGACTGCACACAAACAGGCTTCAAGCCCCTTTGAAATTCTGGATGGGTAACCCTTCTGATCAGATTCTCTAATAGATCCTGAATCTCGGCTCTCTGTCATTATGCTAGTTTTTACATATTCCAACAAAGCATTTCTGAATTTACAGTTTCTAGATCAAGTACAGTAGAAATCCAGCCTCTTCTTCCTCCAGGCACCCAGGTTCTTCCATGAATCCATAAAGATAATAGTTCCCAATCTCAGGTGCAGCGAATCTGGAAGGGGCCCTTTGTGGCACTGATCTCTACACCCACAGGAAGGAAGGTGCTTGGCATCTCCGGCTGTGCACCATTCCCAGGTGAAGGATGGACCTCAGTGCTGAAGACTATGAAGAAGATTCTGCTGTTTCTTGCAATCCTTTGGAAAATCACACAATCCAATTCAAATGGCAAGCAGAAAACGTATCATGATACTTCTCTTAACTTCTATCATTATACTTGCACTGATTTTTCAGATCTGGCATTTTCAGCTGTATAACCAGATTTATTTCTTCCAACTTAGAGGCTATCAGCTAGCAGATGCTGGTTACCACCAGGCATCAGCATTTACCACAAGATGACGACACGTACGAAAACAAACGCATGAATGGACAAGCACAGAACTGCGCACCTTTTCCAATGGCGCCTGGAAAAGCAAAGGAGAGGTGAGGCGGCTCCTGGGGAGATCGGCAGGAAGCTCTAAGTGTAAACACCTAGGCCAAGGAAGGAAACCACACGCCAGCTTATTTTGAAAACAGTAGCTGCTTTGGACTGTGGTTTTGACTGACAAATTGATTTGATATTAAAATACTTGGAAGCGGACTTGGACACTGGAAATCCCCGGTGGGTCGGACAGACCAGACACACCACAAGGCCAATTCCATGGTTCTGCGAGGTCTTTGATTATTCTAGACACGTGATTGCCACCTAGCGGCAAACGTTAACTTCACTTAGACTGCCCGGCCATTCTGCCGCCCGCCTTTGCTCACTGCTGGGGAAAACAGCACCATTCTTTGCCAGCGCTGCCTTCGACTCAAACTTTAATTTTTCCTCTTTTATGTATCTCCTCCAGAGACAATCCCCTGAATGAAATCTTGACAAGATTCCACAAAGAACTGAGAACAATAGCATGCCTGTTACTTAACTAAGTATTTTTATTATTACCAAGACTCCCAAAGTTCGAAAATAATACCTTGCTGATGACAGCATCTGTTTGTGATGAAAATACAAGGGAAAGAACTCTCATACATGCAGAATACATCTATTTTTATATTTCAAGGATGAATATATGCTATGTGGGAAAATAAGGAAGCCAGCTTAGTGTGAGACACAAAATGGCAAGGCAGGGGTGAGGGTTTGTGGTAATTACCGTTGGCTGTAACCTGGTCCTGCAGACTGGGAGCTGCTCTCACCTCCCACCACCGAAGTCTGAGCTTAGATCACACCTCCTCAGCCCCCTTGCTGATGGTTTTTGTTAGGTTGAGTCAGTGCCAGGCTCCGCCAGGAGAACTGGGGTGAGGGTGGAGGAGGCAAGGACGTCCTGGCCACCGGCTGCCTCCAGCCCCGAGCAGGGACACACCCTCTAGGACGTGACTGGAGAGTTCTTTGAGTCTCTAGACTTTGCTGGAGACTTGCTTCCTCCAGTTCAGAACTGGTAACATCTGCCTGCTGCTGCTACTCCCTGGGGCTTCATTTTCCTGTTTATTCCCCTCACCCTGCCCACCAAGCAAGCAATTATTTCCCAGTTATTCCGGCTTAGGGTGGCAGGAAGCTAGAAGCTATTTGGCAACTCAGGGGGAAAAGTGAGAAAATCTGTGCCCCCACTACCTCTTGCCCCCTTTCTTCTTTGTTTCTTCCTTTTCTACTTGTTAGAAAAAGATTCCACCTACAAGCGAGATCATGCAGTTTTTTTCTTTCTGTGTTTGCATTATTTCACTCAGCACAGTATCTTCCAGTTTCATTTGTCCTGGTTTTTAGGACAAAAGCTGTTTTTGTTTTACTGTACTAGGTATACATATTATATATGTATGTCACGATTGTTTACCCATTTATTTATCAACAGGTACTTTAGTTGTCTCCATGTCTCAGCTATTGTGAATACTGCCGAAACAAATGTGGGCGTGTGCACACGCGTCTAAGAGGTGGTGATTTCATTTTCTTTGAGTATACGCCTGCAACAGGAACTGCTGGGTCCTACGGTCATTCTATGTCTTACTTCTATAGAAACCTTTATGATATTTTCCACTGTGGCTGCACCATTCTACATTCCCACCAACAATGTACAAAGGGCTCTATTTTCTCTTCACTCTCGACAAGCCTTGTTCACAATAAGGGATTTATTAAAGGGACAGTGGTGATACAACTGGGTGTTGATGGAGGTGGGCAAGGACAAATTAGAACTGCACGTATGAACCAGAACTAATGAGGTCAACTGAAATGCCTGAGGATACTCTGTCACCAAGCAACCCTGTGAGGATTTTTCCCGTGGCTCATACTAATCCAAAACCACACAGGGAAATGAAATCTGGGAAACACAGTACCGGCACAGCAAAGGTGATGCAGTACAGAGCCCCTACACTGTTGTTTGAGCAATTTAAGACTGAGGAGATGGCAAATCTCACAGGCAGAGTTAATTATGGGAAAACTTAGGAGACAGTGAGTATGTTGGAAATCAAGAGCAGTTCTAACAGACGTGTCTGCTGAAGAATGGTGGGGCGTTCCCCATTGAGGGACAATTGCTGGGTCTCCTTGAGGTTGACATTTTTCTGACTGTAAAGATACCTTGAAGGTAGCAAAGAAAGCCACTTCTTCACTCCTGAGTGTAATACCTGGAGGAATTTACGAGGGGAGATCGTTGCTGGATTCACACGTTGAGGACAGTGGTTGGGGTGAGCGGGCACGGTTGTAACGTCTGTGTCACTTAAATCACCTCCAATCAAGCCCCACGAACTCTCGCAGGATCTCAGGAGAACAAATGTAATAACGAGTCCGTGGGATCAGGGACCATGTGGCCTTTTGCGACTTTTTTTTTCATTGAACCTAATGTTTTCAAGTTGTATCAATGGTGTAGTAGCCTGTATCAGTACTTTATTCCTTTTTATGGCCAAATAATATACAATTATATGGATGTAACTGATTTTGTTTATCTATTCATAAGCTAATAGACAGTTGGGTTGTTTCTACTTTTTGGCTATTATGAATAAAGCTACGTGGATCATTGATGTGCACATTTTTGTATAAATGCTTTGATTTTCTTGGACCTACACCTAGGCGTAGAGAATTTCTGGGTCAAATGGCTCCTCCATTTAATAATCTCATCAGCAATGATCAGAGTAATTTCTCTAATTCTTGCTCACACTGTTGTCTATCATTCTCATTTTTGTCTTTTTTTCTAAAGATAGAGTCTCACTTTATCACCCTCAGTAGCGTGCTGTGGCATCACAGCTCACGGCAACCTCCAACTCTTGGGCTTAGGCAATTCTCTTGCTTCAGCCTCCTGAGTAGCTGGGACTACAGGTGTCCCCCACAACGCCTGGCTATTTTTTGTTGCAGTTGGCTGGGCCCGGGTTCAAACCCGCCACCCTTGGTGTTTGGGGCCAGCGCCCTACTCACTGAGCCATAGGCGCTGCCCCTCATTTTTGTCTTGTTGTAATTTTCATTTAGTTTCCCCAGTGACTAATGATGTTAAGTATCCTTTTATATGCTTATTGGCCATCTGTATGTTTTCCTTGGAGAAATACTTCCTCAAATCAATTTTTAAAAATTTGCCTTTTTATTAAGTGGTAAGAGTTCTTTGCATATTTGGGATACAAATGTCTTATCAGCTACATGATTTACAACTATTTTCACAGATTCTGTTTCTTTCTTTTTCTTTTTTTTTGTAGTGTCCTTTGAAACACAAAAGTTTTGCATTTTAATGAAGTCCAATTTATCTAATTCTTTTATTTCCATGCTTTTAGTGTTCTACTTAAATAATAGCCAAGGTCACAAGTACTTACTGTTGCATTTTTTTGTATGAGTTAACTATTTTATCTTTTGTTTAGTTTTATAATTCATTTCAGTTTAATTTTTGTGCATGATACAAGGTACATAAGCACAAATTGCAGCATACCTTTACACTATTTTGCCCTCTCCTTTTTTACTTACTATGTCTCTGTATTTAGGTTCCCTCCCTTTCTTCTTTTAAGAGATGAAGTCTTACTCTGTTGCCTGGGCAGGAGGGCAGTGGCTTGATCGTAGCTCACTGCAAACTCCAACTCTTGGGCTCAAGCGAGTTTTCTATCTCAACTTAAAATACAGATGTGCCATCATGCCTAGATGATTTTTGAATTTTTTATAGAGATGGAGTCTTGTTTTATTGCCCAGGCTGGTCTCAAACTCCTGGTCTCAAGAGATAGATGTGAACCACCAGGCCCAGGTGGGTTGCCTCATTTTTTTTTTTGCAGTTTTGGCCGGGGTTGAACCCACCACCTCCGGCATATGAACTTGAATGCATGCAAGTTCATTTTATGGATGTTCAAATTTATTTAACTTGTTCTCTATTGAAAAACATTTAGATTGTTCTTAATATTTTGCTACTATTACAAATGCTACAATAAATAGCTATACACTTACCTGTAGATGAATTTCTAGAAATAAATCCGGTGGATCAATGGTACAGACACATAATTTTGAAAGATGATGACAAGTTGCCCTCTGCAGAGTTAGTACCAATTCACACTCACACGGCCAGGTTCCAGATCAGTAGGGGGATTGACTGGGATGGAGACAGATGGTTTTAACCGCAGGATTATAGATGAGGCTCTTAAAAAGCCTGTTGAAGGAATGCAGGTAAGTGTGGCCTTTGAAAAAGAAAAGGGGTGGAATGATGATAACACGGAGGAAGAATAGAGAGAGTCATCCAAAATATAGAAATTAAAAAAAAATTGCTTTATCCTTTGTAAAAAAAACTGAATGAAAGAGTGAAGCCCACTTGGAGCTCAAGATTTAAGCAGGAATACAAATAATATCACGTAAGCAGACAAACAGCAGGTTGTGGTCAGTGCTATGGAGTGAAATAGCGTGGCGTAGAGGGGAGAAGGAATGAGCGGGTGATCTGATACTTCCCGGAGGGTGGTCAGCGAGGACCTCTGTGTAAGTGATATCTGAGCAGAGATGTGAAGGAAGCCAGAGAGCAAGGCATGGATCCAGGCATGAGCCCCATGGCTGCAGAGCAGGCCTGACTTGTTGAGAGTGACCACAGAGGACAGTGGTGAGGGTAGTTGCCCCAGAGCAGGCCTGACTTGTTCAGAGTGACCACAGAGGACAGCAGCCAGTGGTAGTTGTCTCACAGGACACTTTGAGAACTTTGGCCTACAATCTGCATGAGTTGGAGGTTTTTAAGTAGAAGAGTGACCTGCATGCCCCAGAGTGGTTCTGGCTGCCGAGTGGCAGGTGGATGTGCAGGTCAAGAGTGGAAGAAGGAGACCAAGAGAGGTCATCTCGACAATCCCATAAGGCATGGTGGTCCTTGGACAGGGGGATAATGGTGGTGACAAGGGAGGTGGTGAAATGTGATCAGACGCAGGGTACATTTAGAAGCTAAGCCCTGGATAACTTTGGAGGTTTAGTTTTTTCTTTCAGCTCATCCAAATGATTTGCCTAATGATGGGCAAACCACGCTATTGCTCTGTGCTTATTTTCCTGACCTGTCAAACAAGACTAAGAATCCTTTGTTGGAAATCGCTGAGATGGTTGGATGAAATGCCCACACACATGCTGTCACTCTGCATTCATTGTCTTAAAAAAGGCAAGCCTTCCACCATCAACACTTACATCATTTTTATGACAAAACGCTCCTTCCTCTGGCAATGCTTTCCTTCCTGAACTTGACTTTAAGAAGATACTTTGAGATGAAAGTGGTTGTATGCATGCACCCAAGGGTATTTTATTCCTTAAGAATTTGAATACTGGGCATCATAGCTTATGCCTGTAAATTCCAACACTTTGGAGGGCTGAGGTAAGAGGATCATTTGAAGTCTTGATTTCAAGACCATATTGGGCAACATCGTGAGATCTCATCTTTAATAGAAAGATTAGCTGGGTGTGCTGGAGGCTGAGGCAGGAGGATTGATTGAGCCCAGAAGTTTGAGAGGTCATGTGAACTATGGCCATGAGGACACTTTCCTACTATAGTCTGGGCAACAGAGGAAGACGTTGTCTCAAAAAAAAAAAAAAAAAAAAAGAATTTGAAGTATGAACCAACTTGTAATTTTCAAAACATGATTAAAGAGAGAACTGGCATTGGTGTTTATACCAGGAAGGTCTTATTTAATTGCTATGTAATTGTCAAATTTAAATTCTATTCTAATTAACATTACTTGAACACCTACTATTTGTAGACCTCTAGTGATTAAAAATACGAGTAAGATAAGGTCCTGGGCTTAAGTTGACCATTTATTTGAGGATGTAGATAAAAACAAAAACTACATGCCTTGGTTTTGTGCTACAGGACAATCTTTGGGCATGTTTTAGGAAGAAAGAAACAAAATCAGAATTACTCTAAGCCTTAGTCAATTAAGTCTCTTATGCTCCTGGGCTTAGGCGAGTCTCTTCCCTCAGCCTCCTGAATAGCTGGGACTACAGGTGCCCACCACAATGCCTGGCTATTTTTTTTGTTGTTGCAGTTTGACCGGGGCCAGGTTTGAACCCGCCACCCTCGGTATATGGGGCTGGCGCCCTACCCACTGAACCAAAGGCGCCGCCCAAAGAACAGATTTTTTTGAGTCTTGATGCATGAAAAATGACAACTCTGATTAACCAGCAATTAATAGTTTAACTATTAAAGTTAAATATTTAAAAATTCCTGTCTATTTTCTGAATGTAATTTATCTTTTGTAAATTATTCATGTCCTTTTTCCATTTATTCGTTGGGTTAAAATCTCTTTATTATAGATGTGATGTGTGCAGATAGTGGTTAAAGGAAGAGTATTAATCCTAATGTTCCATACTTAAGTAAGCATTATTCTAAGTACCTTACCTCTACTTTAAATCTGTGATATTTCTGCTGCATAGAAATTCTACCTTTTTTTTTTTTGAGAGAGTCTTGCTTTGTCACCCTCGGTAGAGTGCCATGGCATCACAGCTCACAGCAACCTTCATCTCTTGGGCTTAGGCGATTCTCTTGCCTCAGCCTCCTGAGGATCTGGAACTACAGGCATCCACCACAATGCCTGGCTATTTTTGTTGCAGTTTGGCCAGGGCTGGGTTTGAACCTGCCACCCTCAGTATATGGGGCCGGCGCCCTACCTAGTGAGCCACAGGTGCTGCCCGAAATTCTACATTTTTATAAGGTATGAAAGATTTGCTCTTTGAAATTTTTTACATTGTTAGATGGAAAAATCCTTCCCTGTAGAAAGACAAATATACACTCATACCTTATTCATTTGTATGTGGCTTGACTTCTTAAATACTTGAGTCTTTAATCTATCCCTGAATGGTTATGGGATACGGTAATGGGCAAAGATCTAATTACATTTTTTCTTTCAAAATAGCTATCTAGTTGTCCTGATAACATTGCAAAATCATCTACTAAGGTCTTTGTATACATTGAAGTTGGTTTTCTGGGCTATTTTGCATTTTTGGCTTATCTGCCTATTCCTTGTCCCAATATTATATTTATAATTCACCTGTTATGCTTTTGAACAATGCTAGGAAATAGGAACTAAAATGATTCTCAAAACAGATAATGTGCTACACTTGACAGAGTTATAGTGTGGGAGTCATTCACCTAGTAATAATTTAAATATATCATCTGTGATTGTGATATAAAACGTATTTATACCTAATCTTTTGGGGGGAGGCAGGGAGAGGAGTATGGTTCCTAAAAAAAATTCATAAATTAAAAAATAAAATTTTTTTTTTGCATGAAGACACTCATCGAGATGGTATTTATAATAGAAAAAATTAAAATAAAGTGAGAATATCTAACTATAAAATATCAAAAATTTGTTAAAACTTAAATTACAAGTATGCTGTAAAAGATAAATGTTTAACAAAGTGTAAAATATTGGAAACAAAACAGCATATGCATGTGAAATAAACACACCTACTTAGAAAAATCTGGATATAACATATTAAAACATTAGAGTAGTTTTATTGGGGCTGGGAGAATTTGGGTGGAATTTCCCTTGTTTTTGTCAATTTTCTAAATTGTCTTGACTATTTCTTTAAATAAATATGTTCTTCTTTTCCTTTCTCCTTCTAGACTAGCTCATGAAAATGAAATAAATAAAATAAACATATTGCTATCACGGATTAGGTTTCTTTCTTTTTTTTTAGAGATAGAGTCTTTGTCACCCTAGGTAGAGTGCTGTCACATCACAGCTCACAGCAACATCCAGCTTTTGGGCTTAGGCGATTCTCTCGCCTCAGCCTCAGGAGTAGCTGGGATTACAGGTGCCCGCCAGAATGCCCAGCTATTTTTTTGTTGCAGTTTTGGCCAGGGAAGGGTTCAAACATGCCACCCTGGGTATATGGGGCCAGGGCCCTACTCACTGAGCATAGGCACTGCCCTGGATTAGGTTTCTAATTAAAGACAATTTGCAAACTAGGAGAGCTTTTTAACATTATATATATCATTATATATATATGTGTATTCATAAATCTATAGACCTGTTTGGAGCCTAAATACTATGCACCAAATTCAGAAATGTATTTATATTTCAAAAATGCCAAAAGGCTGGCATAGCATGAGATGAGCAGTGATGCTTTGGAATCGTTTCTAGTAAAGATCCAGGGATGGAAAAGGGCATCCCAGAAATCTAATCATCCTAGTTGACCCATATTAATGTCCTCCATTATAGTATAAACTAAGATCCCACTGAACTTACAACCTTTTATTGTCTCCTGAAAATTCTCATCACCACCTTGGGTGGGTTTGGGGGCTGTCACAGTTTTCTAGCCTGGTAACACTGCTGCTGAACCCCTCCGCATGGTGACGTCACGCATGTGTCCCTGAAGTCAGGAGCCCATGGCACATGTGAGAGGGAGCTACCCACATGGTTAGGCCAGAGCACTAAGAAAGTTGCAATTGCAGAGACCCGAAGGCATAGCAAAATTCAAGCCCTAAAACATTGGTGAGTTTTGATAGTTGAAGTGATCCGTCTAGTTCTTACCTATTTTTCTCTGTATTTTTTTTTTTAAGTTTTAAGATTTTTATAAACTCTCTCTAAAGCTAGTTTTACAGCTTGGCACCGGTGGCTCAATGGGCTAAGGCACCAGCCACGTACACCTGAGTTGGCGGGTTCGAATCCAGCCCGGGCCCGCCAAACAACGACGGCTGCAACCAAAAAATGGCCGGGTGTTGTGGCGGGCGCCTGTAGTCCCAGCTACTTGGGAGGCAGAGGCAGGAGACTCGCTTGAGCCCAGGAGTTGGAGGTTGTTGTGAGCTGTGATGCCACAGCACTCTATCCAGGGTGACAGCTTGAGGCTCTGTCTCAAAACAAAAAAAAATTAATAAATTAATTAAAACTAGTTCTAGTCTGCAGGTCCCTTCTTCAAAGTAAAATGTTGCCTACCCCACCTGGGGAAAAATTCATCAAAATGAAGAAGAAAGAGGTCATTATTTAGGACCCTTTTGAGGATCCCCCAAACTCCAAAATGATTGCTAGGCGGGACACAATTATAAGAGGAACTTTACCTAACAAATGCAATCAGTGTAACCTAATGCTTTGTACTGTCAATGAACTCCAAACTATTA
>CAUYRH010026931.1:0-19899 GCA_963574655.1 Perodicticus potto
TTTTTTCCTTCTGGGTAGATACCCGGTAATGGTATTGCAGGATCTAATGGGAGGTCTACCTTGAGTTCTTTGAGGATTCTCCATACTTCCTTCCAAAAAGGTTGTATCAGTTTGCAGTCTCACCAGCAGTGTAAAAGTGTGCCCTTCTCTCCACATCCACGCCAGCATCTGCAGTTTTGAGATTTTGTGATGTGAGCCATTCTCACTAGGGTTAGATGATATCTCAGGGTGGTTTTGATTTGCATTTTTCCGATATTTGGGGATGATGAGCATTTTCTCATATGTTTGTTAGCCATTTTTCTGTTTTCTTTAGAGAAGGTTCTATTTATGTCTCTTGCCCGTTGATATATGGATTTTCATGTGGATTAATTTGAGTTCTTTATAGATACTAGTTATCAAGCTTTTGTCTGATTCAAAATATGCAAATATCCTTTCCCATTGTGTAGGTTGTCAGTTTCCTTTGGTTGTTGTCTCCTTAGCCATAGAGAAGCTTTTCAGTTTAATTAAGTCTCATTTATTTGTTGTTGTTGCAGTTGCCATGGCAGTCTTCTTGGTGAAGTCTTTTCCCAGGCCAATATCTTCCAGCGTTTTTCCCATGCTTTCTTTGAGGATTTTTATTGTTTCATGCCTTAAATTTAAGTCCTTTATCCATCTTGAATCAATTTTTGTGAGTGGAGAAAGGTGTGGGTCCAGTTTTAGTCTTTTACATGTGGATATCCAGTTTTCCCAGCACCATTTATTGAATAGGGAGTCTTTCCCGCAAGGTATGTTCTTGTTTGGTTTATTGACGATTAGGTGGTTGTAAGATGTTAGTTTCATTTCCTGTTTTCTATTAGATTTCAAACGTCTATATCTCTATTTTTGTGCCAGTATCATGCTGTCTTGACCACTATGGCTTTGTAGTACAGCCTAAAATATGGTATGCTGATGCCTCCAGCTTTGGTTTTTGTTGTTGTTGTTGTTGTTTGCAGTTTTTGGCCAGGGCTGGATTTGAACCTGCCACCTCCGGCATATGGGGCCAGTGTCCTACTCGTTTGAGCCACAGGTGCTGTCACGGCTTTGTTTTTATTACTAAGAACTGCATTAGCTATACAGGACTTTTTCTGGTTCCATACAAAATGCAGAATCACTTTCTCCAAGTCTTGAAAGTACAATGTTGGTATTTTAATAGGGATGGCATTGAATTGGTAGATTGTTTTGGGAAGTATAGACATTTTAACAACATTGATGCTTCCCAGCACGAGCATGGTATGTTCTCCCATTGTTAATATCCTTCGCTATTTCCTTTCTTAGGATTTCATAATTTGCTTTATAGAGGTCCTTCACCTCTTTTGTTAGATATATTCCTAGGTATTTCATTTTCTTTGAAGATAAGGTGAAGGGAGTTGTGTCCTTAATTAGCCTCTCATTTTGACTGTTATTGCTGTATACAAAGGCTACTGACTTGTGTACACTGGTTTTACATCCTGAGACATTACTGTATTTTTTGATGACTTCCAGGAGTCTCGTGGTTGAGTCTTTGGTGTTCTGTAAGTACAAGATCATGTCATCAGTAAAGAGGGAGAGTTTGACCTCCTCTCCTTCCATTTGGATGACTTTATTTCCTTGTCTTGCCTAATTGTGTTGGCTAGAACTTCCAGCAGTATGTTGAATAGTAATGGTGACAGAGCACAACCTTGTCTGGTTCCAGTTCTAAGAGGAAAAGCTTTCAGTTTTACTCCATTCAGTAAGATATTAGCTGTGGGTTTGTCATAGATAGCTTCAATCAGTTTAAGAAATGTGCCACATATGCCTATACTCTTCAGTGTTCTAATTAGAAAAGGATGCTGGATTTTATCAAATTCTTTTTCTGCATCTATTGAGAGGATCATATGGTCTTTGTTTTTGCTCCTGTTAATACAGAGGATAACGTTTATGGACTTGCATATGTTAAACCAGCCTTGCATCCATGGGATGAAACCTACTTGATCATGATGTAGGACTTTTTTGATGATAAGCTATAATCTATTGGCTAGGATTTCGTGAGAATTTTTGCATCTATATTCATTAGTGAAATTGGTCTGAAATTCTCCTTTTTAGTTGGGTCTTTTCCTGGTTTTGGTATCAGGGTGATGTTTGCTTTGTAGAACATGTTTGGGAAGATTCCTTTCTCCTCAATTTTTTGGAATAAGTTCTGCAGTACAGGAATAAGCTCTTCTTTGAAGGTTTAATAAAATTCTGGTGTGAAGCCATCCAGACCAGGGCATTTGGGGGTCGGAAGATTTTTTCTTGTTATTTTAATGTCAGTGCTTGAAATTGGTCTGTTCAGGAGCTCTGTTTCTTCTTAGGGAGAGAGTATGATTCCAAATATTGATCCATTTCCTTCACATTGTCAAATTTCTGAGCATAGAGTTTCTGGTGGTATTCAGAGATGATCTCTTGTATCTCTGTGGCATCAGTTGTTATTTCCCCTTTATCATTTCTGATTGAAGTTACTAGAGATTTTACTTTCCTATTTCTAGTTAGTCTGGCCAACAGTTTATCTATTTTATTTATTTTTTCAAAAAACCAACTCCTTGTTCCATTAATTTTCTGAGTCATTCTTTTGTTTTTAATTTCATTGATCTCTGATTTAATTTTGGATATTTCTTTTCTCCTGCTGGGTTTAGGCTTAGATTGTTCTTCTTTTTCCAATTCCATAAGATGGCTTGTGAGGGGCAGTACCTGTGGCTCAGTGGGTGGAGTGCCAGCCCCATATACCAAGGGTGGCGGGTTTGAACCCAGCCCTGGTGGAGCTGCAGCAAAAGATGCCCAGGTGTTGTGGCTGGTGCCTGTGGTCCCAGCTGCTCAGGAGGCTGAGGCAAGCGAATCGTCTGAACCCATGAGTTGCAGGTTGCTGTGGGCTGTGATGTCACGGCACTCTACCAAAGGTGATAGGGTGAAACTCTGTCTCAAAAAAAAATGGCTTGTGAATTTTTTGATGCGCTCTCTGTTTTTTGAATGTAGAAATCTAAAGCAATAAATTTTCCTCTCAGAACTGCTTTTGCAGTATCCCATAGGTTTTGGTAGCTTGTGTCTTCTTTGTTGTTATGTTCGAGGAAGTTAATGATTTCCTCTTTTATTTCTTCCTTCACCCAACTGTCATTCAGCATAAGGTTGTTTAATTTCTATGCTGTTGTGTGGGGTTGAACGTTTTTGTTGGAGTTGAGTTCCACCTTTAGTGCCTTGTGGTCTGAGAAGATACAAGGTAAAATTTCAATTCTTTTGATTCTGTTGAGGTTTGTTTTGTGTCCTAGGATACCAATAATTTTGGAGAATGTTACATGGGGCAATGAGAAGAATGTGTATTCTTTATCTTTGGGATGGAATGTTCTTTCTTCTGCGTGGTCTAATCTGTTGTTGATACTTTCTATTGCATCTTTTAGTTCCCTAACTGTCTGCTTCAGTTCCTTCAGCTCTGCTATGTCCTTTCTATATTCTTCATATCATTCATCTATTATTTGATTCTGTTTTGGATTTCCTTTTGGTTATTTTCCACTTTATCAGCAGTTTCCTTCATTGTTTCGATCGTTTCCTTTAGCATCTTTATTCTAAATTCCCTTTCTGTCACTTCTAACATTTCTTTATAGCCAGAATCCTCTGCAGTAGCTACCTCCTGGTCCTTTGGGGGGGTTGCTCTGGACTGGTTTGTCATTTTGCCAGGATGTTTCTGCTGATTCTTCCTCATGAGTGATTTCTTTTATCTGTTTCCTTGCCCTAATTTTCCTTCCACTTCTTCTTGCTCTTTAAGTTACCATGCCTCTGGACTAGGGTTTCAATGAGTTCTTTCGGTACAGGATGAGAAGATTGGATGAGAAGATTAAAGAGCAAGAAGGATGAGAAGATTGAAGAGCAAGAAGGGAAAAAAGGAAAGAAAAAAAACAAAGGAAAGAAAAAAGAGAAAGGAGAGGCGGCAAGTAAAAGGGAATATTGACAAAAAGAAGAGAGGCACAGAAAGAGGGAGACGGGAACAGTATAGGTGTACAGTGGGGGACTTTGACCCAACCTTAAGGACCCCCAACCTCTGGGGGTACCGGGTTGGGTGGTTCCCTTGAGGTCAGAAGCTCTTGCCAGCCTGTTCAGACACAGTATCCCACCTCCACCAAGTAGAGAAGAAAGACAAAAATGCTATAAATCAAGGCAGAACAAGCAAACAGAAAACTTTACAGGATAAAATTGAGGGAAAAACCAAATAATAAGGGTAGAAACACTAGCAAAAATGAAGTTAAAAATTGTTAAAGAAGGCAACAATGGAAAATTCTATTTAAACTAGAAAAATAAAGAAAAGAAAGGGAAAAGAAAGAAAAATCTAGAGGGAAAATGTTGAAATTAAAAATAAATAGATAAATCAATAAATAATAAACCAAAAACAAAGTATATATATCTTGCTAGATATTGTCTGGGCAACAGGTGATCTTCTGGGGTATGAGATGTTAATCACAACGCTGATACGGCTATAGGAGATGGAGACTGGAGACCTCTGCTGATTTCTCAAACCCTGCAGGGTGGAGAGCCTAAATCTCTCCTCAGCCTGCTTTAAAAACTACTTTAAACTGCTAACCTTGGCCAAGCAGAAGCTTTCCCAGAAAAGCACATGTCTCTAGGATCACTCCTGAAGCAGTTGTCTGCTTACCCAGTGTGCCAAAACCCGTCTCACTCTATGCCCCCTGAGGGCCAGGGCTGTAAGGCATCTCAGTCCCCGCCTTTAGGCTACTTAGTTGCTAGATTACTCACCCAAAGTCTCCCTCCCTATCCTTGCTTTGCAACCCTAAGGGTGGAGCTTGCCAGGGCAGTTCTCCCACAATGGCTCCACGTGGCCCACAGTCAAACACTATTAGCTCCGTCAGGCTCAGTGGCTCAGTCTGGGGCCCTAGACAACACTTAAAGTCCTCCTCACTCCTGCCCAAGTTCTCACAACGTAGTTCAACTGAGTGCCAAGTCCAAAAAAAAACAGCTCACAGGTAAGGCCTTTCCAGTTTGCAATCTCACTGCTGCTGTACTTACAGCTAGCTGCCAGAGGAATTAGACTGAAAGAAAACATGCAACCACTTGCCAGGTCACCACTGCTTTTGTCCTCCTCATGGGGTTCAGAAGTCTCTCACTGACTCTCTGTGTCCTCAAAGGGATGTTTCTGGGCAGATCCCACCAGCCAGAGATGCCTGGAGTCTTCTCTCCCCAGTCTCACCATGCCCAGTTGCAAGGAAGCTGTTACTCGGCCACCATCTATAACTTTTGTTTTTAAGTACTTCTTTTCTCAGACATTTGTTACTAATATTTTTTTGAAATCTGAGCATTTGAAGTGAAGAGAACTTCCCAGAAATAATCATCTCTTCCTTCTACACTAACCAAACTAATTCAAGAATACTTGTGCAGTAAACATCCAGGGGAAATAAATCTTCATCAGCTCTTAACCTGATACCTAGCCCCAGGGTGAATGCCATGTCAGCAAACTTGTGTTCTGCTTTTATTTTATGCATTAATAAATGCCAGAAGTGCATGTCACTCAACAATACATTAAAGATGAGAAGAAAGTGTGTCTCAAATCTTTTTATCTGTGCGAAATTGTAAAATAATCTGCAGGAGTCATTTGCCATACTCCAAATGGAGTATGTATCCAAAGAGACCATTTGAAGCATTTATTGTCACTGAACATATGGCTTGTTTTCAACATCTCCCTGATTATTTTCACCACAAACATTAATAGGAGAGTAAAGGAAGTTTATTCAAGTGTGTATTTGGTATACTTCCAGATTTTAAAACAGATGTCAATTATACTGAAGTGTTCCATAAGGGGCACTAACGTGGTTATTGACATTGTAATGGAGACAGCCGGCTACTGTATTTAGCAATCTGTCTTTGTGAAATGCAGATCTGTAGTCACATGATGCAGATGTGTAGTCACATCTGTAGATCCATGAACCTGGATCCCACTTATGAGGTATAGAACATCAGCAGAGTGATGTTAATTCGTACCTGTTCAAAGCGCCACATGCTATAAAATATGAAATCTGAACTACAATGATAAATAACAGTGCTGCTAATGATTTTCTAAAGCTGTCATTTTAAAGTCATAGAAAGGTAAATCAGATGGTCCAGGGAAAAACAATTAAAAATTATGCTTGCAATCTCTCTAGTATCTTAGATGGTTTTTATAAATTTTGTGTTCAAAAGACACACCATAATTTCTGAATATTGTCTTAAAACATAAATAAATTCAATGAGGATTACATTTTTAGTGAAGTATACAAGTCCTGAAAAAATGGCTGTTATGGTATAATATACATATTTATTTTTACAGTTGGGGTGAGATAAGTGTGTATTTGGTATACTTCCTAGTTGATGAATGCCATCGTCATGCATCCAGTGACCGATGCCAGAAACTCGCCTTCTTACCTCTCCACATTCCCCAGGTACCCCAGCACCTGCAAAGCCCTCTAACTCTGTCCCTCCAATGCTCTCCGCTCAGTCTTCTTTTCGTTTCTGACTGCCCTTTGCCACCCTATAAAGGTCTACTGTGATATCACGTCAGTGTCGCTTCAGTTCACCCACCACACTCTGTCTCTAAGCACACATCCACGGTGTTAACCGCCACTCTTTGATTCTAGTTGAACTCTTCAGAGTCATAACTGACAGATGCAGTTGATGGGTAAGAGGCCTCCAGATCATCAGTGCGCACCAGGTGTCCGGGTAGTCTCTCCCTCCAGGGCAAAGCATGCCCTTCTCATCATTCATTCCTTCTAAGAGCTTGCAACAAGCCCCCAGGAGCCCTGGCATCTAGAATAACACTTGCTCTTTCCTTATGAACTGGAGTATATCATTAACTTCTTTGGATGTAATCATCTCGATATTAATTAACAATAATTATTTTTCTGAGGTATTTTTCAGTTTAGTTGAAAAAATGAAATAAGATGGGTGGCACTTATGGCTCAAAGGAGTATGGTGCCGGCCCCATGTACCAGAGGTGGTGGGTTCAAACCCAGCCCTCGACAAAAACTGCAAAAAAAAAAAAAAATTAAATAGGATAACAGAGTAACTTTTTTGTTTTTTTTTTGAGACAGAGCCTCAAGCTGTCACCCTGGATAGAGTGCCGTGGCATCACAGCTCACAGCAACCTCCAATTCCTGGGCTCACGCGAGTCTCCTGCCTCCACCTCCCAAGTAGCTGGGACTACAGGCGCCTGCCACAACACCCGGCCATTTTTTGGTTGCAGCCGTCATTGTTGTTTGGCAGGCCTGGGCTGGATTCGAACCCGCCAGCTCAGGTGTATGTGGCTGGTGCCTTAGCCCATTGAGCCACAGGTGCTGAGCCCAGAGTAACTTTTTTTAATTGAGGAGTTATATCACTATTTCTTAATATACTTAAACTTAAGACTTTTAACTTCAGGGGAAATCCTGTAGAAGCAACAGCTTAAGTACATCTAATCTATTCATGGGAGTGAGGAGAAAGAGAAAGAAATCTCACTTGATCCTCCCCAGCCTTCTACTTCTTAGTAAAAGACAGCATCAACCTCTAGTTTGGTGATTTTCAACTGATGTTCTGCAGCACACAGGTGGCCGTGAGAGGAGCTTAGGTATATTACAGAAAAATAAAATTCTTTTTTGAGACAGAGTCTCACTATGTCACCCTCAGTAGAGAGCCCATAGCTCAGAAGCCCTACCCACTGAGCTATGGGCTCCTCCCATGTTGCAAAAATTTTTAAGATCATTAATTAAATTATTTTCAAAAGAGGTTCAAAGCACAGTAGCGATATTTTTATTTTATTTTATTTGGTCAACATAATTAAAGTGTGCCACGGAAGTCTAACTATAGGTTCAAGTGCACCGTAAGATAAAAAAGGTTGAAGGACTCTGCTAGTTGCTCCAGCCAAAGACCCTGGAGGCATCTTGAAGCCCACTCCTTCTCTTGTTCTCCACGTCCCCTTGCTCCAACAACAAAACTTACCAACTCTATCTCCAAAATAGCCCCTGAATATATCCCCTTTCCTCTATCTCCACTGTTCCTCTGTTCGATTCAATCCATGTCTACCTCTTTTCACTCTTGCCTTCTGACTCTTCATTCACAGGAGTCAAGTTTTTTTTTTTTTTAAGTATTATATCTGTAGTGAAGGAGCTCAATAGAACTTATGTATGCAGATGGAAATCCAACCTATCTAAGGTTGCAACCAAACCATCCACCCATTGACTCTCTGTCACACCACCCTGCTTCATGGCGCTTACTACAATTGGCAATTTTTTATGTATCATCTAACACCCCTACACGTACACCCCTGATGAGAACAGGAAACTTATTTATCGGTTTTACTTCTTTTATCCCCAGTACCCAGAACAGTGCCTGGACATTATAAATATCAAAAAAATGTTACACGAACATCCCTCGGTCTGCCTGCAGTACTGTGCGTTCACCTCTTCACCTCATTAACTTCTTCGTATCTATCTGCACTGCTTCCTGGGGAGCCTGTTCCTGTGGGCCAGCTCTAGCTTTCATTCCTTTGTCATACCCTTGGCTCAGGTGTGCCAATGTCCTTCAGAGTACTCACTCAGGACTCAACCCTGGTTGATGTTATGTGCTTATCTCCCAGCCAGAATGTGAGCTTCTCAAGAACAGAAATATGCCTCCTTTTTGCTCATTATAGCGTCCCAGAAAAATGTCTGGCACATGCTCCATCAGTAGTTTTTGAGTGAATGAAAAAGGAAATGTAGAATAGTTAACATTATTAGAATTTATTCACTTGAATTTGTTCATTCACAGGGTTGGGAAGGTCCTATCCTCAAGTCTACCAGCCTCTCAGGAACTTACATTCATACACTCAACACAAGTTTGTGAGTGTCAGTTATTTGGGGAGTATATTTGTTTGTTTGTTTTTAAGATAGACAACCTGTCACTCTGTCACCCTCGGTAGAGTGCTATAGCATCACCACAAGTCACAGCAACCTCAAATTCTTGGACTCAAGTGATCCTCTCACCTCAGCCTCCCAAGTAACTGGGACTACAGATGCCTGCACAATACCCAGCTAGCTTTTCTATTTTTTTCTTAAATAGAGGCAACGTCTTGCTCTTGCTCAGATTGGTCTCAAACTCCTGAGCCCAAGGGCTCCTCCCACCTCAGCCTCCCAGTGTGCTAGGATTATAAGGTGAGCCACCTTGCCAGCTGAGTGTCAGTTATTTGAAGGTATTATACCAGGTGCTGTAAGAGCTATAAAGAATCATTCATTGGCTACCATGGGGGAAGTTTTGCCTCAAGGAGGTACTCTACCTAAAAAAAAAAAAAAAAAAAAAAATCCACCTAGCAATTTCATTTGTGTATTTGACCTTCACACCTTGAATGAGAGAAAAGATTGATTAAAAGAGGTAGTATAGGGCAGTGCCTGTGGCTCAAAGGAGTAGGGCACCGGTCCCATTTACCAGAGGTGGCAGTTTCAAACCTGACCCCCAGCCAAAAACTGCAAAAAAAAAAAAAAAAAAAGAAAAAAGGTAGTATATCGGTGAATTTATCTTAAGCTGTAAATAAACTGTCAGAAATCCCTGGTAGAAAAGAGGGAAATGTGAAAAGTGCTTCCCAGCATATAACTAGAGGAAGAAGCAGGCCAGGAACCTGGGGCTTCAGCCTGAACAAAACTTTAACCAAACAGGGGAAAGGGAACGTTCAATATATAAAGGAGCCTATGTTTAGAAAACCCAAGTTGAAAAAAAAAAAAAAAGTGTTTCATTATTATTAACTAATTCATATGGTTATGATGCAACTCTAATGAAACTCTATCTTCATCTGGTAAATGTGATGCTTTGCCATACTAGACCTCAAAGCCAATTCAAGGTGTGGAAATAAATGGTCAGAATTCGGTTCTCATAGAAGGACTGTGGATTGCAATGGGTATATGACCTTGACCTTCTTTCTTCCCTAATGCTGTTAAGGGATTTACACATTTCTGTGAACAATGGTGATTCACGGGCTTGTCACCATGGGAGAACTGGCTGGAATTCCCTTGGTGAGCAGGGCATGCCCAGCCTGCTGAGGTGACTCTCTGCAAGAAGTCCTTTTCTGCACATCCTCTTCTCTCTCTAACCTCATAGGGAAGCTCTGCATCTATTCAATAGCAAGTGTATTTTATTCATATTTTGTTCATCTTCATACATACAGAAAAATATTCCCCTCCATGGCACTCAATGAATGATAACTTTTTTAATGAGTGCTTAAATCTTGAGCCAAAATTAAATATTAGGAAGTTTTGGTTAATTATATAGAGATTTCATATAAAAAATACTCCACATATTTAGGGCAGATTTTTATTTTAATTTGTATCTATGTATTCATTTATTTATTTATTTTTGAGACAGAGTCTCACTCTGTCATCCTTAGTAGAGTACTGTGGCATCATAGCTCATAGAAACCACAAACTCCTGGGCTTAAGTGATTCTCTTGCCTTAGCCTCCAAAGTAGCTGGGACTACAGGAGCCTGCCATAATCTCCAGCTATTTGTACAGACGAGGTCTTGCTCTGGCTCAGGCTGGTCTCAAACCTGTGAGCTCAGACAATCCACTCGCCTCGGTCTCCCAAGTGCTGGGATTATAGGCATGAGCCACCACGCCTGGCCTAAGGCAGACTTTTAATATTGCAAATTGTTAGACACTATTTTTGCTTCCATAAAGTGATGCAACAGCCAAGTTTGTAACACAAGCAGACTCCTTTACAGATTGCTGTACTATCTAGCTAAGTCTGAAGGGAAACTCCCTATGATCACTTGAAAATATCTGCAGAATGATTGAGTTAAGCCCCAGAGGAAGGATGAGACCCAGGGGAGAAGAAATCCAAAACCTCGTCATTGCCACTGCATATTCCTCACCTAAGCCAACTAGCACAACTTATTTCTTTGGGTTGAAAATGTCAGCTTTTAGTGGCATCTCAAATTTTCCTATTTCATAACCTCATAAAACTGTTAGCTCTGCTGTTTCCACTGCAACTTTTTGTTCCCTTTGATGTGAGTAACTCATTCACTGCATAGGCCACTAAATATCAACAGGACAGACAGCAGGGACCCAACCTCTTGGGTTCCTGGGTTCCTGAAAGCTACCAAGAAAAGAAATCTTCCTTGAGAAAAGAAAAAAACCTATAGCTCTGCTCCTGCTCCATTCCAATGTGTCTTCTTTGAGTTGGTCCTATTTTCGGAGCTTTTGAATTAAGTTATTCCCTGTCACTGCTAACTCTACCTCGTCCAAAAATGCTGAGGACACCTGCTGTTTCTTAATGTGACCCTGATTCCAGGAGGACACTGGGTACTATGTCTTTTTAGCATAATGCTATAGCATTATAAATTTTTCCTAAGGATGTCGTGAATGCCCCGAAGGGTACTTTGTACAGATTTTTTTTCATGGGCCTCTAAAAACAAAAGTCCTGAGCAAGAGGATTAAAAATCCCTCAGGGAACTTCCTTCCTGTAACAGATTTTCCAGAAAGAATGTGCTACAGGCTCTTGATTTGATTTCCTGCCCCAGTTAAAAGCATCATAGTGTAAAGACATGTTTTATCCTCATTTTTTACCCTATAAATGACATTCACCTAAAATGAATGCCTATATTGGCTCCAAAACAAAGGAACCAGTGATATTGGCTAGATTGTCACACACAGGTCCACAAAGGAAGAAAATTGACCTTTGGTTCAGTCTAAGTTGCTGAATTTGAATCCCAGAAGTGCTGAGTCTTTTGACTGTTACAGGCTGTGTGAACTGGGTAAAAGGTATTATAGCAGAGATAACTGGAAAGAATCCTAACAATATAGATGTTTTTCCTTCCTTTCTGAGGATGGGATGTTGACTGTTATCTTTTTTACGGCTCCTCAAAACCAGTAAGCGGCCACCAGTACTTTCCATGTGGACAGACACGCATATTTTCTAAGATAACTACTGGCCACAGCAAACAGATCCTTACTGCCTCAAGGTCGGTGCAAGACTCTGCCCCTTATCGTTTGCCTACAGAAAACGATGACAGCCTTGTGAGTGGAACTGTGTCCCTCAAAAAGGTATAGTCAAGTCCTGAACCCTGTTACTTCTGAATTGTGAGCTTATTTTCAACTAAGGTCTTTGCAGATGTAATTCCCTACCCCAACAGCTGGTGTCCTCAAAAGAAATAAGGCACAGGAGAACACCCAGGGCTGCGGGCAACCAACAGAAAGAAGCCAAGAAAAACACACGGGATGGTTTTCTTCCTTTGAGATTTTTCCTTCCTTTCCAGGGATGGGATATTAACTGCTATCTTTCTTACTGCTCCCCAAAATGAGTAAGTGAAAAGAATCATTATTTTGTGTGTATGTGTGTGTGTGTGTGTGTGTGTGTGTGTATATATATATATATATATATTTCCCCTCCCCCCCCCGACAGTGTCTCACTCTGTTGCCCTCGGTAGAGTGCCATGGCATCAGCTCCCAGCAGCCTCAAACTCTTGGGTTCAAGCGATCCTCTTGCCCCAGTTTTTCATCTTTATTAGAGATGGGGAGGTCTCACTCTTGGTCAGGCTGGTCTTGAACTCATAAGCTCAAGCGATCCACCCTCTTCGGCCTTCCAGAGTGCTGGGATTACAGCCATGAGCCACTGCTCCTGGCCTGTAGATTTATTTTCAATTAGGTATTTTTTTTTATATCAACAGGTCAGACCTTTAAGATTCAAATTCTTTGCAGAAGGAGCCTGGCCCAGCTGACATCTTGATTTCAAACTTATGAGAGAATAAATTTTTGTTGTTTTAAGCCACCCCATTGAGGTCATTGGTTGTAGCTGTCTTAGGGAACCAATACACCAGCCATTAAAAAATTCTCTCACTCACACCTGTAATCCCAGAACTTTGAGAGTCTGAGGCAGAAGGACTGCCTGAGCTCAGGAGTTACAGACCAGCCTGAGCAAAAGCAAGACCCTGTCTCTACTAAAAATAGAAAAACCAGCCAAGTGTCAGGTGGTATGGGGGTTCCTGTAGTCCCAGCTACTTAGGAGGCTGAGACGAGAGGATTGCTTGAGCCCAAGAGTTTAAGGTTGCTGTGAGCTATTATGCCATGGCATTCTACTCGGGGTTACAGAGTGAGATTCTGTCTCAAAGGAGAAAATTTTTTTTCTCTCTGTAATATATAGACATCTGCCATTTTGCAAAGATGTACCTGTCTTCAGGATTTCCATAACACCTCAAACAACTAATTGACAAACTAATTCCTCTGCCTTCAGCCCACTATCTCGAAATCAGAAATAGTACTCTTTGATGTTGTGATGCTTCTCTTCTCATATCAATGGAATGTTACATGACCCAGGATTCTCTCTGCCAAGGATCAAACATCCGCCCTGTTTATGGAAAGGGGTTAGCGGTGTTTGTTATTTGAATTTGCAACCCCGGAGAGGGTCTAACTCAGGATGTGGAAAACAAAAAGTCGAGTAAGTACCCCTTTGAACAAAACTGAGTGAAAAGGATCCTTACCATATATTTATTTTTAATTTAGATATTTATTCCAGGCAATATCTATGTCAATAGGTCAGACTCTTGGGATTCAAATTCTTTGCAAATTTTAGGAAACTTGGGATATAAGGCATGTCCTATTAGAATTTAATTCTAAAGAGTTATCTCATAAATTGCACACTTCTTTTATATCCCACACAGTGCAATACAAGAAATGCTATCAGACAAAAGAATACATATTATGTGATTCCACATACCTGAGGTACCTAGAGGGGTCCGATTTGTAGAGACAAAAAGTAGAATGTTGGTTCCCAGGATGTGTGGAGAAGGGGAGGAATGGGGCGTTACATTTACTAAGCATGAAGTTTCATTTTGTGTAAATGAAAATATTCTGGATACGACTGGGGATGGCAGCTGCAAGCTATACGAATGTACTTAATACCACTGAACTGGACGCTTAAAATGGTTAGAATGGTAAGTTTTATTTGATGCACATCTTACCAAGATAAAAGAAAGAAAGAGAGAATGCAGTAACGATAGTTGAAGTGGAAATTCGGGATAAAGTCTGCCGGGTTTTAAGTTATGTTTTTAGATTTTGTTTTGAAGGGGTAATATCTTCACAAAGTTAAAAGTAATATAAACAATGCATTGTAAAGTCTAGCTCCCGGGAAGCCCCTGTCCTCTCCATCACCCCTCAAGCCTCCTTGGGTAATGTCTTTTGCTAGTTTCGTGGGTAGCATTCCAAACAGCACGATAAACCCAAAAATGAGCAGCTCGTGTGAACGGCATTGAGTTATCGAAATGCC
Organism: Perodicticus potto; assembly: GCA_963574655.1. Lineage (NCBI taxonomy): Eukaryota > Metazoa > Chordata > Mammalia > Primates > Lorisidae > Perodicticus > Perodicticus potto. Next base: position 14,246 of record CAUYRH010026931.1, read on the forward strand.
AGTCCTGGTCCAGACATTTCTTTATGCAGTGAAAAGTAAATACAAATACGTTTTCTCTGTTCTCACACCAAAGCAGCATGAACTACACACAGTTCTTGAGCAAGCAACTTTCTCTAAAGGGTTGTACTTTTTCTTCCCCTAGGGGACATGCATGTAGCCCAGGAGTTCAAGGTAAGCCTGGGCAATATAGCTAGAATCTGCCTCCTATAAAAATAAACAAATAAAAATAAAAATAGCTTTATTTTCTCTTGCGGAAGCTAATTATGAGCATAAGAATAGTATCACGTGTCCAACGAGTGGTAGCCCAGTTCATTGTCACAATAATCGTATGAAGTGGGCATAATGGCCCACATTTCACAAAAGAAGCAACTGAGACTCCCAGGCCACAGCACAAGCTCTGAGAGGCAGACCTGCGGTGAGCAGCCCAGTAGGACTGACCCCAGGATCCGCCCCCTTCTCACTAGTGAAGGACAATTCTTGCAAGTGTCTGCGAATATGTAAATATCTGCATAGGTACAAAGATTGCGATGCACTTGTTTCCAAGGTAATTTATATGCATATGAAATGAACTGTGCATGTATAAGAAGGATTTTTGGACTTGTTCTGAAATAATTTTAGATTCACAAGACGTTGAAAAAATACGTAGCAGGAGGTCCCAGGTACCCTTCACCCACTTTCTCCCAATAGTAACATCTTAAATAATTAAAATACAGCATCAAATCCAGGAGACTGACTTTGGTACAGTGCACAGAGTTTGTTCTGATTTTACCAGTTTTACGTACACTCATTCGTGTATGTGTATATGCGTGCAGTTACATGCAGTTTTATCATATGTGTAAATTTATGTAACCACTACTGTAAACAAGATATAAGCCTGTTTTGTTACATAGATACATTGCTAAAAAATAAAAATAAGGGTTTGGCGTCCATTGCACAGTGGTTAGGGTGCTGGCCGCGTACACCGAGGGTGGCAGGTTCGAACCTGTCCCGAGGCTGGCTAATTAATGGCAACTGCAACAAAAAAATAGCTGGGCATTGTGGCGGGCGCCTGTAATCCCAGCTACCTGGGAGGCTGAGGCAAGAGAATCGCCTAAGCCCAAGAGTTGGAGGTTGCTGTGAGCTGTGATGCCACAGCTCTCTACTGAGAGCAACATAGTGTGACTCTGTCTCAAGAAAAATAATAATAATAAAATAAAATAAAAATAAGATACAAGCCAGGCATAGTGACATTCCCCTACAGTCCCAGGTATTCAGGAAGGTGAGGTGGGAGGAACACTTCATAATTTTGTTTAAAGACTGTTAAATAAATGGAATCATTAAGTATGTTTTCTTTTTTTACTCAGAAAAATTTCCTTGCAATCAATTCATCTAAGTTATTGCATATATCAATAGTTTATTCCTTTTCATGGCTGAGTAATATTCCATGGTATAGATGTATTACACCCATTGGTTTAACTGTTCACCAGTTGAGGCTTATTTCCAGTTTGGGGCTATAACAAATAAAGCTGCTAGGAACATTCACACACAGGTTTTGTGTGAATATAAGTTTTTATGTCTCTGCTCAGTTATAAGATAAGTGCATTTTTTATGTATGTCTGTATGTATTTTAAAAAACTGTCAAACTGTTTATAAATGTCAGAGTGGATGTAACATTTGACATTCTACCAGCAGTGTGTGAGTGATCAGTCTTTCCTCATGTTCATCAGCATTTGGTATTATCACTATATTTTATCTTAGTCATTTTTCTTATGTCTTTGGTCCATTTTCTAATTATATTGTTTGAGGTGCTTTTACTATTGAGTTGTGTGAGTTCTAGGTATAGGCCCTTGTCAGATACATGGGTTGCAAATAAGTTCTCCCAATCTGTAGCTTATCTGTTCATCCTTTTTATGGGAACTTTCACAGAGCAAACGTTTATAATTTCAAGGAGGTCCATTTTCCCAATTTTTTATTTTATTAATCATCCTTTTAGTGTCTAGTCTATAAGCTCTTTGCCTAGCCCTAGGCTCTAAAGATTTTCATTTGTTCTTTTCTGAAAGTTTGATAGATTTGTAGTTTTGATTTTGCATGATCTATTTTGAGTTGATTTTCGAGGCTTGGTTTGAGGTTCAATATTTGCCTATAGATGTCCAATTGCTTTAGCACTGTTTGTTGAAAGGTTCATTCTTCTTCCATTGAATTGCTCTTGCACTGTTGCAAGAGAGCCAGCAACGAACAAAACAAATTTCAAAGTCGTTATGCGCTTATATTCTAAAAGAGAAGACCAACAATAAATATATAAGTAAAAAATGTGTTTCATAATGTGCAATAGCATTAAGTGTGATAAGGAAATATAAATCAGGTTAAAGTCAAGGAGTTGAGACGGTTTGCTTTTTTAAACAAGGTGGTCTCTGACAGTGTGAGGCATAATGAAATGATGAACTAGTCAGGCAAATAGCTGGAGGAAAATGATTCCAGACAGAGAAAAACAAAAGAGAAAAGGCTTCTGTGATGGGAATGTGCTCAGTATGTTCAAGAACATCGAAAATAGGCCACTAAGGTTTGAGAAAGGTGACCTAAGGCAAAGAATGGGGAGCAAGGAAACCAGGGCCTTGTGGATGTCATAAAACAAGGCTGACCACCCCCTTTGTTTGAGTGTTTGACCAAGATAGCCAAAGAAACCATAATAAAACCCATTGTTGTGCTTAGTTTTATTGGCTTTGTCAATAACTTGCAACATGACTCGTGAAACATCATTCATTCACTTGATAAAATTTATCGTGTACCCATTATGAACAATAGGCTGTGATAAGTGTGTGGTATGCAAAGCAAAATAGAATATGGTCCCTATATTTACCCAGTTCACAGTAGAGTTGGGATACAGGGACATTCAGTGCCAGTGTAATGCCCAGAATGTGGTATTTGTGAACACAGAGCAAGAATACAGTGGCAGCACTCAAGAGAAAGCCTTGGGGTGTGCAGGCTTGAGCTAGGGGCATCGGTATGTGTTGGAAGGAATATTTGAACTGAATTTTGCAGGATGACTGAGAGTTTGTTAGAAGAGACAAGGAATGTTTTAGAGAGAGCAGCAATAGAGTCAAAGGCCTAACTCCTATCTCCATTATTCAAAAGAGATTATTAATCATCTTCCACTCATGGAAATGTGATTCTGATGACCAAGGTTATCTGTTTAGCTGAGCATGGTTCAACAGAAAAGAATGCCATCCTAATTAGGAACTCAGACAACCTTATCACTCTGAGGTCCATTATCTCAAAATATACTTAATGTACGCAAAATGTTCTAAGCCTCAATGTTAGCCTAAACGTTCTGCTTCACACCACTGAACCTCTTGTTCGACAGGCAAACTTTCCTGATGCTTTTCCCCTGGCCATCCTCTCTGTGACCTGTGCCCCTAGAGCAGTATTATGAGAAACATCTCTTCTTTGCTAAGACTAACTACCCTCAGATTTGAGGGTCTTATCTAAGCATTCAAATTAAGTAAACTGCTTTTAAAAGTACTATCATCCTGTTCATTATTTTTATCACTTGCAATATGCAAAGAATTGTGCTGAGCCTTAAGCAGGAACAAGAAAAGTTTCCCTCCCTGGGCTTCTGCTAAGGAAACTGACAGCATTACTGAAAAGACAAAGTTATGACATAATTGGGAAACAATTCTTGCCCACAAATGTTGACAGAGCAGCACATTTCCTCCAAAGGACACAATACCTACTGAGGATGCACTAAATAAAATTCTATGAGAGCTCCACTTCACATTTGAGTTCTCCATTCTGAAATCCAAACACCCAGGAAAATTAGGCTTTCTAAGGAAAGTCTTGAAATAAAAGACTCAGTTGAGTTCAGAAGAACGGCTTGGTTTTCAAGTTTCAGATTCTTCTGGAAGAAGTAATCCTGAATGGGCCATCTTTGAGGTGTTTGGTGTCAAGATAAGATGGGGTATCAGGCTCAGCACCTGTTGCTCAGTGGTTAGGGCTCTGGCCACATACACCAAGGCTGGCAGGTTGGAACCTGGCCCAGGCCTGCTAAACAACAAGGACAACTACAACAAAAAAATAGCTGGGCATTGTAGCAGGTACCAGTAGTCCCACCTACTTGGGAAGTTGAGGCAAGAGAATTGCTTAAGCCCAAGAGTTTAAGGTTGCTGTGAGCTGTGATGTCACGGCACTCTACCGAGCGCAACATAGTAAGACTGAGTCTCAAAAAAAAAAAAAAAAATAGATAAGATGGGGTATCAGATAGAAAAAGGTAGGCACCTGATGCAAAGCTTACTCAGAATGTTTCATTATTTCACAATAAAATTTGCGACTACTTTTAAAAGCCAAAGGAATTTACCCTTACAGAACATATGTGTAGCTAATATCAATGAGAATTTAGAACATTTAGTGACATGGAAACCCATTCATGATAAACAGGGGGAAACAGCCAGAAAGCCACATGCACAACAACCATAACCCAAGGGAAGGAAAACGAGAGGGGAAAATAATCCACCACCACATGTGGTTCCCACCCTGTTGCTCCTTTCAAATTTCTGCAGTGAACATGCTGTGCTCTAGTATTAAGAGAAGTAACTGAAATTATTTAAACTAAAAAAAACTCTCTGACATTCTCTCTGTATGCCCGCTTTCGTGGATTTTAGAGATAACCCATTATACCAGGTCACCCTTCTGTGCTGAAATGTCAACATAATTCAGGTTGCTTTCCCCAAGTCAATGCATTCCTGCTCCCGGCCGCTCCCCTCACGTGTCCTGGGCGCTGGCCGGGACTCGGGGGAGATCCATGACTCGTACTCTGTGGCCTCACTATCTAGCCTAGAGTACACACCATGTTCAAGATGCAAGGCATTTCTAAGACTCGTGGTTAAAGGGATGTGATGAAATATTCTAAGGGAAATGATGGAGAGACTGTTTTTGAGCCCCCCAAATAGAATGAAGTTCAAAAATGAATTTCTTTCTTATTTAAAACTATTTTTGTCCTGAATGTGATATAAATCAGAGGAGAGAAGACTCTCTGAAACCCAAGATAAAAATAAAATTTAGGCTCAGCACCCACAGCACAGTAGTTATGGCACCAGCCACATACACCGAGGCTGGTGGGTTCAAACCCAGCCCAGGCTTGCTAAACAACAATAACAAGTGCAACAACAACAACAACAAAAATAGCTGGACCTTATCTCAGGCGCTACTTAGGAGGTTGAAGCAAGAGAATTGCTTAAGTCCAAGAGTTTGAGGGTGCTGTGAGCTGTGATATCACAGCACTCTGCCGAGGCTGACATAATGAGACTCTGTCTCAAAAAAAAAAAACTATTTAGAGATCTGATGAAGTTTGTCCAGTACTACCACTCTTTAAACATTTTAAATACCTAATAGAAAAGAGTTATACCTTAAGCATAGAGTATAAATATCTTAACACAACAATTAAGTAAATGAGGTACAGGCTATATTAACTAGTTAGATGGAAGCATTCCTAATTGTATTTAAAATCAGCACATTGTACCCCTATAAATCCATTAATGTATATATGATCTATGTGTTTATGACTTAATAAAAATAAAAATAGAAAAAAGAAAAGAGTTATACCTTACCTAACGTTTTTAAAACCACAGATAAAATAAGGATGAACTGTAAGGCAGCATTTAATACACATGTTGAAGGAATGA
>CAUYRH010026932.1:0-12866 GCA_963574655.1 Perodicticus potto
AAAAAAAAAAAAAAAAAAAAAAAAATAGAAAACTGTTCTTTCCATGACTAATTAAACACTTTTGTAATCATCTAATAACACATTCCAAGTATGTTCTCTGCCGTGTCATTTCCAAAAGGATAACAAAATTTGAAAATACTATTCTACTGTATGTCCTAGGAAGACAATTAATTGTTATATGTTTCTAGTCAATCACATGCGTGGATATCAGGTAGAAATCCTGAATGAATTCATGTACAGTCCTGATGCTGAGCTAATGCCGACTTTGTTTTATGGATTTTAGATTTTGCTTCCAAAATAAGTTGAAGCTCTCTTCTTTGTGGCAGTGTTTTATTTTATAAACATAAGCTTCAGAGCTTCATCTTCCACTACTTCGTTTTTTTTATGTGTATATGTCAAATGTACTTCCACTCAGGAAGATTGTTGTAAAGATGTGAATTAAAAAAGATGTTCTAGTTGAAGGGAGACATATCTGTCATCACTATTTAAAATTGTCTCGTTGTGACATTTTAGAAGAGGCTTAATAAAGTTTAAATATTTTAATTTAAATGTTTTAAATAGGAAGTTTAATACAAATATAAAACAATGTGGGTGACTGGTGAGACTTTGAGTGCCTCTTTGCTCATTCATCTATCCATCCGTCTACCTTATCATTATTGAAAATCAATTACGCACCAGGTAATAGAGCACCTGTGATGATTAACAAGAAATTCTGAAAGGAAGACACTTCCATTTATCTACCACACATTCCACTTACGTTTAAAAGTTTATTCAAGCAATAAAACATTTGTAAATTTAATGTTATATACACTAACATCTGTAAATACTCCTAAAAACTGATTGTTATTAAGCTCCAACCACTACTTAAAGTTTACATTTTTACTTCTTGGATTTCAACTGTTGGTAAAATTTTTACAATAGATATTGTGTCTTTTTAACTGAAATGCCTCTGAATTATTTTTCTTCAAAGAAATATATCATCTTACATATTATCTAGTGGGAAATGACCTTGAAAGCATAGTTCATGGGAATCCTTCTGACCTCAAGCACACCTTCCAAAGGATGCTTACGTCCTACTTCGACTTTAAAACTAGAGTTGAAAGGCGGCTTCACTTTTTGCTTTAAACTCTTGATGTACAGGTTACTCCAGCCATACCAGGTACCTTGCGGAAGGCCAGGGTATCTACCTGATGTACTATGTATCTAAACACCTCAGTAACTTTAAAGTGGCTTCCATACGTGCTACATAGAAAATAGAGAATAATAAATTATCCCTAGCTATCAATTGCTAACATTGGTAACTGCCTTTTACGATTGGAAGATATAAATTAAGACTATCTTTTTAATAGCAGCTGGATCTTCTGTATGAACTACACAACACGGCTAAAAACATACTTTAATGTCTTTTCCCTAGATGAATGTGCCTGATGTTCAGTTATCAGTAATAATAATGTTCAGGTATCAGTTGCATAACAACATTTAGTTCACAAGAACAATGCTTTTGCAACCTGAGTGTCTCAAAGTAGGGTGACCCTATCATGTGAAATCAGCCATTTACTGATGGGTTTATTTGCATATGAGCAGTCTGTGTGCAGTCCCCAAATATAGATTAAAGAAAAATAAACTTTTAATGATCACTGAAGCCAACCAAAATGTCAGTGAACTTAGAGAAATCCAATTATGATGCAAATGTGAAATTAGCAGCACAGCAAAATAAACAAATCATCTGAACTTTCTAAAGCCATCCAGTTCTAAATTGGCATTAGATTGAGGTCAGAACTTGACTTTATTAATTAAAATGTCACAGAAAGGAAATTTTTGTCATTCTGATAGTAATTGTGGATTTCGATCATCTGAATCCAGGGTCCATAATTCTGATGGTTTTACATAACTTAAATGCTTTTCCTAATTTGTTTAAATCCATTGGCACATTTCCAACAAGTATTGTCTGGCTATAGATAAATCAGTTCTGTATGTGGGTCAACATATGGTAGATAGGAAATTAAGGTCATAATACTTCATGTGCATGTATGTGTGAGCATATACATTTGTATAGATAGGTTTAATCTAGTATAATTTAAAATGATTTCTTATGCTATATCTTATTTATTTTAACATTTGGTATGAGCTGAACAAGAATAACAATAAATCAAAGAGATATCTAATAATTTTTGTCACCATCTGATAGTTTCTTAGCATATCTGCCTTTCTTCTTTTATTTAATTAAATTTTTATTCCATTCAAACCATAGAGTAAAGCAACTAATTATTTTTAATGGAAAGGTATATTTTTAATTACTCAAAAGGCATTTAGATAGCTATATCAATCTTGCATATCTTGCCACTTTCCATCTGGGCATTGCTCCAGTATTTTAAGCCAAAACGTTTAAGATTAAACTTTAGTTTATCTCATCCCTAAAAGTAAACAAGTCTCATACTGTACATCAAAAAAGACTACATTGCAATTTTCACTCTAACAATATGCAAATATCATTCAGACCTTATTAGCCTGAACACAAGATAAATTTGATAATTTTAAGTTATATTTTCAAAATTAAACCTCTTTTCCTCTCCCTTCCTTCCCCCAGCCACCCCTGCACCTCTGAAACATACACAAGGGCAATCACAAAAATTATCACAAAATTTTGTAAAAATCATTACATTATTCCTTCCACCATAACTCGTCACATGCATAGCATCAGAGATTCTTTTTTGTTTCTTCATGTGAGAATCATCTGTTAACTACTTAATTGGTGCAATGTGAGATGCAGGGAAATAGTGGGAAATTAAACAGTGCTGTCCTGCCATCATTCACCACACGTAACGTCTTTTGCAGGAGACGGATCTTAGGCAGGTTAGCAGACAAACATCAAATTACAAGGGAAGGGAAGGAAGAAGAAAAGGGGAAACTATTTTGATTTGGATGGTCAAACAAGACAGCTCTGAGGGAGTGAAAATCAAGGTGAAGGTGGAGAAATGTGGCCGGCCCAGCGTGCGTTGTGCAGTGTGTTGTGAGCTGTGTGTTCTTGAGGAGAGGTGGGACTTGCCTATTTCCATGAACTGAGAGGAGCAGCGTGGGTGAGGCCAGCAGGTGCAGGAGACAGTGACATGGTGACAGATAAAACTCAACATTCACAGAGGCTCAGACTTGATTTCAAGTGCTGCAGAAAAGCCTTGCAAGGCTTTAACTTCACCTACCACTGGAGTAGAGACAACTATATGGTTCCCTTTTATTTCCTGGGAAGTCTCAGTTTGAAACTTTATGAAGATATTTAGAAATTTGACCAAGAATTTAATGGGTTAGCCATGGCTGAAAGATTGGCCGTGTCATAACCACGAGTGGGTGGTTCCCATTATTCTGAAAGCCAGAAATATCTTTCATATTTTGGAAAGTTATTTGGCTAGCTGCAGTGAGAAACTGGTCCTTCCCTATGAATGGATTTATTACATTCTGTTACTCATAGAACTTACAGGAAAAAATGATATTTTCACTAGTCACACAGAAAAAATTATCGTGATGACTCAAGTCTTGTTTTCCTTTTTAGTTTTGTTTGACAAAAGCTCTAATGAAATAGAAAGTTCCTGAGAGAATAACATTTCTGAAATACAGAGTGAACTTACAAATTATAAAACTTTCATTCGAATGTTGTCTATTGCAACCCATGGCCAGTAGGAGTTTTTGTGATTCTGGAGAATGTTCTATGTCTACACTGTTCAGTATAGTAGCCAGTACTCACATGTAGCTAGTTGGCACTTCACATTTGGCTTGTGTGACTGAAGAACTAAATTATTATTTTAACTTTAGTTAATTAATTTGAAGTCCACCTGTGGCTAGTGGTTACTGAATTGATCAGCTTGACCCTATGGTGTATAAAGATGATAAGATTGTGCATGTGCGTTTCTGGGATATAAGGTATAAAGTGACAAACCCATTGCAGACTTTTGGGTTTTAAAACATGGATTTGAATTAAAGCTCTTTTTTTTTAAATTTAGTGACAGTGTCATACTATGTCATCCAGCCAGGCTGGAATGCACTTGTACAATCACAGCTCATTTCAGCCTTAGACTCCTGAGCTCAAATGATTATCTTAACTTGAGCCTCCTGCGAAGCTGGGATTACAAGTGTGTGCCACCATACCCAGCTAACTTTATTCATTCATTTATTTATTTATTTTGCAAAGACAGGTTGTTTCTTAGGCTGCTGTTAAACTCCTGGTCTCAAGAGATCCTCACGCCTCAGCCACTCAAATTCTGGGAGTACAAGCATGAGCCACCATGCCTGGTTTAGGGATTGATGCTTTTTGACTGAGACACTGAGGGACATATGGTGGAAAAAGTGGCAAACGTCCTGGACTTTGGAGGATGGGCAAGGTTGTTCATAATGTGGAATTGGAATGAAGAGAAATAAGAACAGAGGACCTAATATGAGAGGAGAACTCAGGGCCAGCATTAGAAACGCACAGATGACGATGATGATAGTAGTTAGTGTCTATCAAGTGCTTTCTATGAACCATTCCTCTAAGAGATTTACTTGCATCAATTAATTATCACAATAGCTTTCTATGGTTATAGGCGATGATCATTTCCTTCAATTTACAGATGAAGAAACTGAAGGGGGCAGGCCAAGCAAATTGCCCAAAGTCAAGTTTCAAGCTGGTAGACAAAGCCAATAGCTAAACTCAAAATATCTGCTTTTAGATTGGATAGCTCTAATCTGTCAGGCTGTGTTCCTTCTTGATTTAAGAGTTAAGCACCAAATCTTCCTGATGGAAATTCTAAGGTCAACTAATAATTAAAATCGTGAGATGTGGAGATCAGATGGGCAGATGTAGATCTTCATGTGAAGTCTTCACCAGAAGATGGCAGGAAGATGACAAGGCAGTTTGGCACTCCCCAATTTAAGGGTTAAGAGGAGAACCAAGATGGCGCTGTGTCCTGGGAGACAGGAAGAGAATGTCATGGAGACACATGATGATCGACCGGCTCTCTGGACTGTTAATAGTCTAGGCTTTGTGAGGTCTTCTGGTGGTCCTAAGCCATCACTTTCTATAGCCATTTTATTGATCAGGGGTCTGTCACTTTTCTTCAGGTCCTAAGCCTAAGTTAAGTTTCAGCTTTATTATTGAATTCCTAATATTTAATCAAATGTTCATGGTTGGTCAGAGTTATGTTCAATACTAGCTTGAAATGGTAAATTTTATTTTGGAGAGGCAGCATATATAAAATAACACATGACATTATGTGTGGGTACATTGTACTGTATTCTTCTGGAGATGCCAGGATAACTTCTCCTGAACCCATAGTTGATTTTGTTACAATTGCTTTTTAAATGATATCATAATTCTGGGTTTGAATTATGGATGAGAAAGAAATGTACTATGATTGTCACCAGAAATAGCTTCCATAGTAAAAGCATTTCCCCTCTCCCAAAGGGCCTGCCTGTGAGATTAACCCTCATTATTGAAACCAAGTCACCTACAACAAAGATGGAATTGAATTTTAAAACTTTTATTGGTAAATACAGTTAATCTACAATTTGTTCACAGGGAAAAACCTAATTAGTACCTATAATTGAGGAATATTTCTAGAGATCGTACCAGCTGGTACTTTACATGGGACAGATGGCCCAAAGCTCTTTAATGGGAGGAAGATAACGCATTGGCATGGAGAAATCTGAATAAGAAATTTCATGAACTCTGGTTTTAATTTTTAAAAAGTATTCTATAATAATATTTTCATAGGCAGTGCTTTCACAAGAATGGCATTAGCTCCATAAACAGGACGATTTACGTCCAGCTTGTATCAAATGATAACAAAACATCATTTTTTTCCTGCCTCGGTACATATGTGTAGATGTCAGTCTGCAGTCACAGAAAGTAATCATGGTGTAAATGTTAAATCCTGAGGATGGATTTACTTTTCCTTTTATCTTGTTTGAAAGCTCTGAGGATCCATCATTTACAGAGTTCTTAGACCTTTGGGGATCTCTACTGATCATGGTCTGGGAATAAAGAAGTGGTGCTGATAATCACTGATGTTAGCTAACAATGATATCTAGCTTTTAATAACATTATAAGAGTGAACATATATATAAATATATAAGCAATATATATAAATATATAACTATCTGAAGCAATATTTATTCTTTACAACAATCTTTTTTTTTTTTTTTTTGAGGTAAGAGTGTCACTTTATTGCCCTGGGAAGAGTGCTGTGGTGTCACAGCTCACAGCAACCTCCAGCTCTTGGGCTTAAGCAATTCTCTTGCCTCAGCCTCCCAAGTAGCTGGGACTACAGGCACCTGCCACAACACCTGGTTCTTTTTTTTGTTGCAGTTGTTTAGCTGGGCTGGGCCGGATTCAAACCCACCACCCTCTGTGTATGTGGCTGGTGCCATAACCACTGTGCTACTAGCAGTGAGCCTTTTTACAGCCATCTTTACTGTTATCCTCACTTTACATTATCATTTCTATTTTATATTGGCCCCTTTGAGTCTCACAAAAGTATGTTCTCATCTCCATTTTATAGATGAAGGGATCAGGGCTCAGATGGGTAATAACATGTTTGACTCCTGATCATCTAGCTCACTTGAGACTAGATGAGATTCTAGATTTTCTTAATCCAGTGTACAGTATTATTCTAGTATTTCTTATGAATGATTAAATGAAGTAATAATGGGTGTATACTACATAGAAATTTTCCTGGTCTATTTAGTACTTTCACATACTTTATTGGACTCCCCACAAGTTTATACAATTAGTGATACATGGAGTTAAGAGAAAATGTGACATGTCCAGAGATACCCAGGTAAGATTTTGTATAGCTGTGGGTAACTCCCCAGTTTTAGGGAAACGAGTTCCGTGTCAATTTTAATTGAAGGACATTGTATCCTACGGGACTGAACACTGAGACAGCTCTTCAGCCCATAAGCCTGGAGGGATCATGGTATGTTCTCTGAGAGCCTGGAGGGATCATGGTATGTTCTCTGAGTTCGAAGGTAGTGAACTGATTGCTCACAGTTTGGTTAACTGGAGCTTCACTTCTCTCCTCTCCTTAGTTAGAGGTGTGTCAGCCTGCAAAGTCCCCTTTGTCCTTTTTCTGGGCTCAGTCAGCTCCTTTGATGCCTAGAGAGCATATCAGATCCTACTCCACTTTTAAGTTAGTATTCTGCTCAAGCATCACTTTGATTAAGGATCAATGCTTTTCATGGGGGTCTTAGATGGGCAAACATTACATTAGAGAAATGTGCATTATAATCCCATAGTTTCCCTTCACCCTCACGGTCAGTGGGGAAACCTGACTTATTTTCTTGGAGCTTTGGGTTTCCTCACCTCAAATATGCCAGTAAAAAAAAACTGGCATCACACAGTTTCTCTGGCTATTAAATAAAATAATTCATGTAACACACAGAACTCATATCTGGCCAATGGGAGGTGCTCAATACATTTTGACAAGTACTTCTATATGATGTTTAAGAAGTGGCTCAGATTTAGGGCGAGAATGATTCCTCCTTCATACACAAAGTGGGAAAAGTGATTCAGGAAACTGTTTCAGGAAGGCTTTTTTTTTTTTTTTGTCTTTGACGTAATTGCTCATCAACTGAAGGATAAAGTGTCCCTTATATGGGAAAGTTTATGTTATAGTGATTTTTTTTTTTGGCATTTTCGAATGTAGCTCATTCACTTTATTTTGTTTTAATTTTTTTTTATTCAATCATAACTGTGTACACTGATGCATTTATGCGATTCAGTGTACTGATTTGATATACAATGTGAAATTCTTAAAGTGAAGTGAGTAACACATCCATCACAATTATACTTTTTTTTTTTTTTTTTTGAGACAGAGTCTCACTATCGCCCTTGGTAGAGAGCTGTGGTGTCTTGGGCTTAAACAATTCTCTTGCCTCAGCCTCCCAAGTAGCTGGGACTTCAGGCGCCTGCCACACACCTGGCTATTTTTTGGTTGCAGTTGTTATTGTTGTTTTAGCTGGCCTGGGCCTGGCTTAAACCTGCCAGCTTTGGTGTATGGGGCTGGCGCCCTACTCACTGAGCTATGGGCGCTGAGCCATATACTCTTTTCTTAATAGTTTTGAAATGTACCATTGAGTCATGCACATTAGAAGAGCACTTTAAATGCTCATTATAGTGATAACATATTTGCATCAGTTTATCTGTTTCTCCTTTATTATGTTTGTTTATGGTTTTCTATCAATGAAACCTGGATCTTTCTTCTCAAATTGCTATACATATTTGTGTTAATCTCCAAAGTTAGTGACCATTAAGCAGATGGCTTGAGAGTTTTTCTCTAGAATACTAATAACTTTGTACTGAGGGAGAAATGACTTCGTCTTACCATATATTGGCCTTGAAAAAACAATTCAATGACATTTTCTGTGTGTTTCTTTCTCTGATTGCAAGAAAATTTATGGTAATTTTTAATTTGTTTTGTGAATACTATTGTTCTTCTGGCAGTGTACTTTTCCCCACTTCAAACAGACAGATAGGTAACCCCTCGTCTTGGGGATTTTATAAGACAGAAAATAGAAGCTGCTTGATGCTGAAAACTCTTGGTTTCTTCTGTAAAGGTTTGCTTTTGTTGCAAAGGTAATGCAAGTTTTTTTAAAAGAGGAAAAGTAGAAAAAAATGAAAGAAATTTTTCTTTTCCATTCCAAATTGAAGAATTCAGAGGTTTTTAGGATTTTATGAGTATTGGGGACTTTATTATAGATTATGGAAATAGCTGGAAAAGTAAGAATATATCAGAAGATGTAGCCTTTTGGAGTACCTGGGTAGGGGGTGTCTAGGCATGGTATTGTATCCCAAGCATGAGGAAGAAGACAGAACCTAGATACAAGAAGATTGTATACTGATTTTGATGTGAATGCTTGGGCCCAGTGTGACATAGAAACACCAGAGACTCTGGCTGAGAATGAGCTTGTACAAATTGAGACAGTGGGTAAAACAATAACTTAGGCCAGTAGTTTTATTGAAAAGTGGGGAGGGCAACCAGTTCTTTAGCATAATGTAAGAATCTTGGGTCTTTGTATGAGATTTGTGTGTGCTTGGGGTTGTTTTTTCATCACATGCTATGATGCTATCACAGAGTTAAATTTAAATTGATTTAAGACCATAAAGAGATTGACTATTTTTGGCAACATGGCTTTGTGGATTGAGATCCATCACACTCAAGTTTCATGTAGGGGAAAGTATAGTATTTAGCTAACAACTCTTACGGATTTTGATATGTAACAACTAGCCCAAACCTTTGACAGCTGACAGCTCATGGTGTTGCCTTCCCATGCTGTTTAATTTTTTATTGTTTATTTTGTTTTCCAAGGTAGGATGTAAATTTCTGGTGTACTGAAATCTTTCTTTAATTGTTGCATCTCTTGCAATATCTGGGGTATCACTTAAAGTATCAGTTCCTCGATTCCTCCTATTATATTTGTTATGGAGACTCTTACGATAAAACATTTTTTATTAACACAGTGCTGATATTCTTGGGCTCAGAGGGAACTATGGTAATAGTTGATTGCTGTTAGTAGTTCAGTTAATAGTGCTTAGTTTGAGGAAAAAATTAAGAAAGAATGAAGATAATTCTAAAATAAAGGCAACTTCTCTGGTAGGCCGGCACCCTACTCCTTTGAGCCATAGGTGCCGCCCACCACTCAAATCTTTCTACGGTACCATGTAGATACATTAGTTTTCCTTTCTGTGGGGAAAAAGAGACAGAAAAAGAAATATTTTCAATCACTCAGAGCTCCATAACATCCAGGCAAAGTATAACTGCTATGAGGCTCAGATTTTGTTATGAATATATAAATATGTGTGGTTTGGGGGATATGTAGGGGGTTTATTTATTGTTTTGAGCCAAACAGTATAAATTTATCCAGCACACAATAGCTTCTAAGCATTTGAGCCTAATGTTACTCTATCACGACCACTTTGCTGAAATTGGTATAACACATATCAAACAGGAAGAGTGTTGGTGAATATTGAGACTTTCAGTACAATCTCCACTATTAATTGCTAGATAGGCTCATTTGTAGCCATGGTTAAGTGTTCTTCTGAAGCCTTGCTTGTCCTAGATGGGACACATTTTGCAGCTTTCCTGGAACACTTACAAGGGCCTTGTTTAAATTCTGTCAAGCATCATTCTGGCTGTATCCTTATCTACTTCTATCACACACTTCTTTTCTGGGTCAAATCTTGCATACTGCATTTATTTGGTCTTATAGAAAGGAGAAAGAAAGAAATAAAGCAAAACAAAAACATCACTCACATCTGCCCCCAAGGCCATTTTGTGTCTTCTTTCTGCAACTTTCCTTTCTGAACTTCTGTGGCCCAGTGTGAGCGCCTCTGAGCACCATGGGAGGGGAAGAAGGCAGTGAATCCCGCCCACTTCTTTCCAGTTTTCCTGCAGTTTTATAAGTTATCAAGTAGAATTGGGAAAGAAATGTTTTTATTGAAAATGTCTTTATAGCATTATATTGTTATCCATTTAATTTTATTAGTTAAGGTTTCTAAAGGAAGTGATCTACAGCTTAATTTAGGTCTAAAATATTTCTTTAACCATTCCACTCAAAAAATTTTTTTTTTTTTAATTTTTGCAATGTTTGGCCGGGGCTGGGTTTTAACCCGCCACCTCCAGCATGTGAGGCCAGCACCCTACTCCTTTAAGCCACAGGTGCCTCCCACCACTCAAATATTTCTACAGTACCATGTACCCCCTGGAAAATAATGGAGGAGTAGACTCATGCAATTATTAGATGCTGGGTTTTACTTTTACCCATCTTTGTCTAACTTAGGAAACTTAGGCAGCTTATCCTAGTAGGATTGAATGGCATGATGGATCTAACCTTTTTCAAATATGAATCTGAAATCTTTTTTTCATTAAGCAGTCCCTAATTCTCCTACCAGTGTTATTTTTGTCTGAATGTATTTAAGCCAGAGGACTTAGGTTGAACCTACAAAAAACATCTTTCTCTGTTTAGTACAAGTGGGGCTACAATAATATATATATATATATATATATATTTTATTAAATCATAGCTGTGTACATTAGTGCAATCAAGGGGTACGATGTGCTGGTTTCATATACAATCAGAAATGATTTCATCAAACTGTTTAATATACCCTTCATGGCATTTTCTTAGTTATTGTATGAAGACATTTGTATTACGCATTTAGTAAGTTTAGCCTGTACTCTTCTAAGATGCACCATAGGTGTGGCCCCACTAATTACCCTCCCTCCACCCCAACCTCCCCCCATTCCCATATTCTTGTGATATAGTTGGGTTATAGCCTTCATATGAAACATTTAAATTAGCTTCATAGTAGGGCTGAGTACAGTATACTTTTTCTTCCATTCTTGAGATACTTTGCTAAGAAGAATATGTTCCAACTCCATCCATGTAAACAAGAAAGAGGTAAAGTCTCCATCTTTCTTTAAGGCTGCATAATATTCCATGGTATACATGTACCACAATTTATTAATCCATTCGTGGGTCAATGGGCACTTGGGCTTCTTCCATGACTTAGCAATTATTAATTGGGTTGCAAAAACATTCTGGTACAAATATTTTTGTTGTAATGTGATTTTTGGTCTTCTGGATATATATCTAGTAGGGGAATTATAGGATTGAATGATAGGTCTATTTTTAGATCTCTAAGTATTCTCCAAACATTTTTCCAAAAGGAACGTATTAGTTTGCATTCCCACCAGCAATGTAGAATTTTTTAATTATTTTTTTTCACGATGGCTACCTTCTTACCATGTCTTCAGATGGCTTTTCCTCTGGCACATGGTGAGTTCCCAGCAACTGTTACATGGATGGTATCACATTCTTGATGTGCTCAGGTTCTTTGCCTCTTGCATTTATTCCTCTTTGGACCCCAGAATCTGCTATGGGGATGTCTATAATCTTAGCACTCTGGGAGACTGAGGCAGGACGATCATTTGCGGTTAGGAGTTTGAGACCAGCCCAAGCAAGAGCAAGACCCAATCTATGCTGGCCCTGGAGACATCTTGAAGAATGAGTATTAAATTTCTAACTGTGTGAACTCTCTGATTCAGCAAGTTCACCTGTAGGAACTTATTTCAGGAAGGTAATCAGTCAAATAGGCAAAGAATTATAAGGAACAATGCAGAGCGGTTAAGAACCCTGAAGTCAGCCGTTGCAAAGACCTTTGCTCTTGGGTGGCACCTGTGGCTCAAAGGAGTAGGGCGCTGGCCCCATATGCCAAAGGTGGCAGGTTCAAACCCAGCCAGGGCCAAAAACTGGAAGAAAAAAAAAAACAAACAAACAAAAAACCTTTGCTCTCTCACCTTCAGGCTGTGTGACCTCAATAACATGATTCTACGTCTTAGGGCCCTGATTTGCTCATTGGTATAGATCTGAATATTTGTCTCCCTCCCAAATATATATGTGTGTGTATGTGTGTGTGTGTGTGTGTGGGCGTGTGTGTATAATTTCCAGTGCAATAGTACTAAGAGGCAGGGCCTTTGGGAGGTGATTAGGTCGTGAAGGCAGCGCCCTCATGAATGGGATTAATGTCCTTATAAAAGAGGCTCGAGGAGACTGTTTACTCCATCTTACTCATACCAACAAGATGCCATTCGTGAGGAATGGGTCTCGCCAGACACTGAATCTGCAGGCGCCTTGACCTTGGACTTCCCAGCCTCCAGAACTGTGAGCAATATATTTCTATTGTTTATAAGTTAGCCATTCTATGGTAATTTATTTTAGCAGCTCAGATGGACTAGTATACCTGGTATGTGTCATCCTAAGATGAGAAAAATAAAACAAGAAAGCCATCTTCACTATGGAAAGCAGGTCGTAGGGAAGGGGGCCTCCCTCAGGGAAGA
>CAUYRH010026934.1:0-17519 GCA_963574655.1 Perodicticus potto
AACATAGTGCTTCATTTTATATGGAATCAGAAAAAACCTCAAATAGCCAATACAGTAATCAGAAATAAAAACAAATCATGAAGTATCACATTACCAAACTTCAGTCTATACTATAAATCTATAGTGATGAAAACAGCATGGCACTGGCACAAAAATAGAGAGGTAGATGAATTTTCTTTGCCTTCCAAAATGTATATTTTTTACCTAAAGCTAGAAAGCAGAAACTGCTCCCTGGGTATCTTCACTGGAATATCCCATAACTTTTTCTAGAAGTTAAAATAATTATGAATCTGCCTCTCCCAGTCTTCTTTCTTGTATTCTGTATCTCAGTAATGATGCTCATCACCCAAGACTACTCAATCAGTCTTTACTTTCCACCATATTTACAAAGATTTCATGAGAACTTTGAAATTGCCTTCTTGAAATTCAAACATATAAGTAATTATTTCCATCAATCTAATAAGAGCAAAAACAAAATAATAATAAAGTTAAAATAAAGGAAATTAATTTAGGATGGCATGGGTTCTTTAGTGTACATGCTAGCTTCTGGGATGACAACTTTGTTCTTTAAGTCCTTACCTATCATCCAAGTGATAGCAGATGTTAAACTCACTGGCCCATACTTTGCAATTTTTATGTTGTTTTATTTTTTGAGAGTGAGAACATTTGACATTCTACAGAATTCATACTTCATATTCATTCTCTACTTTCTCAAAGACAGATCAGTAGATGAATATGGAAAGTTATTTACCTGAGCCTGGAAATTTTCATTAATTAAAAGAGTTTTTAGTTTTCTTTATGAGATCCTTCCTTGGCTTGAACTTCATTTCTCTCCTATAGTCTTTGTTCTATCCTTTTTGATACGGTGGTCATGTTCTTGAAAATAGTCCAATCAATATAACTTGAAATGTTGCATATTTGGTAAACTCCCAGGTGATGTTGATGTGGGGAGTAAACACCAGACATAGTCAAATATATTGTTTGCTTTCTGCTGTGGTTATCTAGTTAGTAGAGCTATAGTAAAAAACCTTAGTGATAGCCCAGTGCCACGATTTTGTGATAGGAGTAAGTCTTCAAAATTAGCTACCAGATAACTGCATGTCTTGGAATTGCTAACATCTCTAAACTCCCATACATACCTTGAAGTCAAATGTTATTTAGATGCAACTTCAGTCTTTTAGGCCTGTTTTCCTTAGGATTGTTTCTTAGTGGTATAAGAAAAAGTAAGGTAGCCAAGCTTAGGGAAAATAATTATCAGCTTATTTTCCCTGAGATCATTTTATGGTATTTTGTTGACCTTGTGTCCTAATTTACCATTTACTCAGCTTTCCTGGCTATTTCTGTTACCCTGGCCTTTAACATGTCTACTTTTCTCTTCATCTCTGGGAACTGTTGGTCATTTGCTAATGACTATTGCCAAGCATTTTGAACTTCCTTGTAATTGTCAATTGTGGAGCCTGGTGTCTTCCTTCTACTCCTCAGCCTTTTGTGCAGGGTTCTGTTCAAGGAAGCTGTGCGCTTAAGCAGGAGCATGGTCAGGCTGTGGACTATCAGTAGTCCAGAGCTCTGAACATGTCCTGAGTCCAACATTGCTGAGAGTTGCTGGCGATCAGAATGTCAGCACCATTTGGTTTCCTAATCTAGGCTGATTGGGTAAAAAACAAAACAAAAAAACAAGAGCAGAAACAAAAACACTGCTCTGGCTCGTGGAACAAAATTTATAAAATATTTACATAATATTATCTATGCATTGGTCACCTCTTTGTAAATTTTTTAAATTAATTTTTTGTAAATAAAGGTATATTTAGCATTTAGCAAAATAATGGTCTATTTTCCCTATCTGGGTGACTTCAGGAGTGACTTTTTGGACACCCTGTGTGGGTAAGACACATACGCATGTATTTACACATAAATGGTTGGGAATAAAATATTAAGTATAATGTCAGAACCACCTTAATTGCGGGAGTTAATTTTTTTCTGAAGCCCCATAATCTAAAATCCTTATTCTAGGGACAAGGAGTCTGTGGACAGGCATAAAATCTTCATTAATTGCCTCCTTTCTGAGCAGAGGTGAGAGAGATAGATGGGAGTAGATGGGAGAAGATAGTCAGCTGTCCTCCATGGCTAACTAAAGTTTGAGTTGGGAGCAGAGGGTTCTCCCAAGAGAAATGAATAATTGTATTGGGAAGAATAGAACAAATCCATATGTTCTCTATTCTGTAAGTTTGTGAAAAACTGACAACTTTGGTCACTGTGCCACTGAAAATCAGGTCCTGATACAATTTTGGCACAAATTCTCTGGTCACTCAGCTCCCTTCAAGGATAATTGTTTTTCAGTGCCCTATAGGTAAAACATGTATGTACAATAAAAAGGAGTTTCAAATGTTTGAGTTAAAAAGAATTTCTTGAAAGTATATCATAGATTACCTTGATTAAATAAATTAAAATTAATTTAATTTGAGCAAAAACAGTATTTCCTTTCTGGTTTTGCTTTTCTATTATGTGAAATGATAATTTCAATTTAATTCATAATAAGAAGTATTCCTCCAGAATGTTTATCTATGCTAAGGGGGAAGAAATAATCGTGTTTTTTGAACTGAATTCAGAATTTAAAAGTCTTTATTTTGTTTTGAGAAAAAAATCTGTTGGAAAATTAAAACTAAGCAGCAGCAACAATAACAATAAGCCCCATCATTCCTTAAATATAATATAATTGGCTGGGAAAATTTCTTCTGCTTCCTCCTATACCGGATTTTCTTCTCCCACATTGATTGCTGTAAACATTTTATTTCTGAAATATTCTAAGTAGGGGTCCATATAGGTGATAAAAAAATAAGCTATCCAGAAATTCAAATAATTTTAGAGACTTCAAATAAGATAGCAACTTCCATTCTTTAATATTATCTAGTTAAATAGATTGCTGTGGACTTAGAAGCAGCCAAAAATAGGAGGGAATAGGTAGAGGTGGCAGGGTAGGGATGGTATTCTGAAGGATGATAAGAGGCATGCAAAGATTAGAAAGCACAGAAAAAAACACATCTCATTAGGTACTTTAACTATTTTCAAATTGTCTGAATTAAAGTGACATTATCTTCTACTTCAGGAGGAGAGTGTCTTATTTTAGGAAGTCCCAGGATCCTTGCTCTGATTTTTTAAGTGAACAGGTTTCACCAGCATGAAATACTAAATCCTTGGGAAGATTTGGAGAATAAAGTAGTAAAATAATATTGAGACAAGAATTGAATTTCATGCACAAGTATTATATATCCTTTTTCTTAAAAATCTCTGTTACCCATGCTGAATTTAAGGTATTGTTTTCAA
Organism: Perodicticus potto; assembly: GCA_963574655.1. Classification (NCBI taxonomy): domain Eukaryota; kingdom Metazoa; phylum Chordata; class Mammalia; order Primates; family Lorisidae; genus Perodicticus; species Perodicticus potto. Next base: position 3,322 of record CAUYRH010026934.1, read on the forward strand.
ACTGAACGGACCTCATCTAGGGGAACACAGTAGGCCACATACTCATTTCACTCATTACTCAAGTTATTTTCAAATCCCACATTCAAAGCATGAGGGCATCATGTTTCTACTTCAAGGCTGTGTGTACAGGAAACGAAAGCCCTCAGCACAGCTTGGTAGCAGAAGATCCAAGTCAAAGTAAATTGTGTAAATTATAACTAAATTGCAAAGCATTTTGGACAAAGCAGGCATGCTGCTCTTATCAGGGAAGTGGTGATATTTACTTGTCAGTAACACAGGTTGGAAGAGGAATTGGGGGAAGAAGGTATCACAAATTCTCTTTTAATGTATTTCTTGGCATCACAAACTGGTTTTGTCACATATTTGCAGCTTAAAAAGTAGTTGGCTTTTACAACAGCCAAAATAAGTATCCTTAATCACTTTCAACCTATGAACAGATGGGCAAATAGTGCTTTTATAAATGGAGCATACAAAATACTTCAATATCAGCCAAAACTAATTAGTAGCAATATCTGAACCAAACTGTAAAACTGATTTAGTGTTTAATGCACATGTATATTGTGATATAAGCATTAGCTGTTGAAAGGAAATTCCCTTTCAAATGTTTGCCAAGCTCAGGGTCTAATGTTCAGACTTGATTAACTTACTAATTAACTTGTTGTATCTTTTATCATATGCAATCTTGCTTAATGATTTCTTCTTTCTGTGAAAACTATTTGATTTGGTACCTTGATCATGGCTTTGTCAAAATTCAAGTGAAAAAGTTAAAGGCAGCTATTCCACCCGTGTCTTTCTCTTGTTTTTGGAGTGACTTTAGTAGGAGGTGGCTTGAGGACAAACAGGGTTGCCTCTTCTATGGTGAAAACTGGTTTTGTATCTAGTTTTTAATGACTCATATTTTTACCTTCATAAAGATTTTCTAAAAGTTTTATGGAGGCTCTCTTGATGGCTAAGAATATATGTAACAGTAACAATTCTCTTCATATCAGAATTGTGTTAAAACAGGATGAAGGAATATATGTTGAAAAATTACATTTGGAATGTAAACAAAAGCTAATTTCCACTAATTTTCTAATTCAGAGAAGGTCACTCAGCGTTCATCTGTCTGACAGCTGCAATGTATTTCCCATATTTCACCTACTAGTCATTCTTGTATAAAGAGAGCATAAAGTTCATTGTATAAAGTTGAACATTTCTATAATAGAGTCTGTATATGTGTGTGGCTGAAACAAGTGACCCAAAACCTGAGTCAAGTCATCTGAGTCATCGTAACTGTTGGGTATTGCCAATGCCAGCCTTTCTGTTGTCATTATATAATTGAGTCTTCCTCTGATTTTATAACATGCAAGATCAGGAGGACTTTGAATTCTGATTTTACTACTTAACAATTTTATGATCTTAGAAAGCTGCCTAATTTCTTCCAGCATCACTATCCTCATTTATGAAACCAGAATATAATATTTATCCAACAAAACTATTTTTTTTTCTTTGAGACAGGGTCTCACTATGTTTCCCAGGATGTTCTCAAATTCCTGGTCTTAAGGCATCCCCTTGCCTCAACTTCCTGAGTAGCTGGGACTGCAGACGTACACTACCATACCCATCTTAAAACTATCTTGAAGATTAATGAAGAAAATATGTCCCACTAAATGCTTAGCAAAAGGTCACTATTACTACTGCGGGATTTGATTATTACACTTTTCTTTTACATTACACAGTACATGCTAATCTATTTCAGAAAATCTGAACGAAATTAGAAAATAAGAAACAAATTATCACTTTTTCTTACTCCTAACTTTATTATAATCCAGTGTTTAATTAAGGATTTGAATCACTTTTACTGGAGAGATCATTGAATCAGAATATATGAAGGCAGGACTTGAATAGGAATTCCTTGAAAATAATTGTTATCATTTCAATCCACTCTTGATTTAGAAACATTGAGTTAATATAATCACCAATAACATTTTGGCATATTTCTTTCATGCTATATATATCTATATATACATAGACATATATCTATATATAGACATATATATCTGTATGTATATAGATACATATACAAGTTACAGTCATATAATACATATAATTTAATATCTTTTAATAGTATGATGTTATTTTATTATTTTTTTATTTTTAAATTGATGGATTAAATTTTATGTCTTTATTATGAAGAGTATGAAAAGTGTGACGCTTTGAAGTACATATGCATGTGGAATGAGTAAATTTAGGTAATTAACATATGCATTACCTCACATACTTATCATTTTTCTGGTGAAAACACTTCACATTCCCTCTCTTCACATTTTTCAAGAATGCAGTATCTTGTTAACTTTATTTGCCATGTTGTATAAGAGAACTCTTGGACTTATTCCTCCTACCTAAATAAAATTTGGAATCCTTTGAAAAACATCTCCCCAGCATCCTCCCTAACTACCCCAGCCCCACACAGACACTATTTTGCTCTTTACATCTATGAGATCAACTTTTTCAGATTCCACATATGAGTGAGATCATCAGTATTTGTCTTTCTGTGCCTGGTTTGTTTCATTTAGTATAATGTCTTCCAGGTTCATCCATTTTGTCACAAATGATAGAATTTCCTTTTTATCACTGCAGAGTATTGTGTAAATATATCACACTCTATGCACTCATCGATGGATACTTAGGTTGATTCTGTATCTAAGCTGTTGACAGTGATGCTGCAATGAACATAGCACTGCACATATCTCTTTGACATACTGATTTCATTTCCTTTGGATCTTAACGCGATTGCTAGATCACATGGTAGTTCTATTTGTAATTGAAGAAGTACCATATTATTTTCCATAATGGCTGTACTAATGTACATTTCCAACAACAGTGTGGGAAAGGTCTCTTTTTTTCCACATGTTCACCAACACTTGTCACCTTTTGTCTTTTTTTTTTTTGTTTGTTTGTTTTTATTGTTTGGGATTCATTGAGGGTACAATGATTGCATTGGTTAGATAAAGTCCCTCTTATAATTGTGTCCTGCCACCAAGAGGTGTGCCATAATACATGAACTCCCAGCCTTACCCTCATCCCTTCTCTGCACTTGGTCATTTCCCTACCCCCATATTGTATTAGCTCATCTAATACCTTCATATTAGAATAGAATACATTGGATTCTTGCTTCTCCATTCTTGTGATGCTTTACTAAGAAGAATGTGTTCCACCTCCATCCAGGTTAATTCAAAAGATGTGAAGTCTCTCCATCTTTTTTAATGGCCAAATAGTATTCCAATAGTATAAATATATATGTATATATACAATTGTTTGCTAATCCATTCTTGGGTTGGTGGGCATTTAGGTTGTTTCCACATCTTGATTGCAAATTGAGCTGCAATAAACAATTTAGTGCATATAATTTAGTCCTATGATAAAATGATTTATTTTCTTCTGCAAATGTCCCTACAATAAAATGATTCATTTTCTACTAGGTAGATGCCTAGTAATGGGATTGTGGGATCAAATGGAAGGTTAAATATGGACGATCCTCAATTTACTGTTGGTATTAAGTGTGCGATGGGATTATGTCTTTTAAAAAGTATATACTTTAAACTTAAAGTGATTTATTGATTAAAATATGTTAGTGATCATCTGAGCCATCAACAGTTATGATTGTTTTCCTAGCAGAGGGTCTTGCTTCAATGAAGATGGCTACTGACTGGTCAGGGTGGTGGTTGCTAAAGAGTGGGATGGCTGTGGCAATTTATTATAATGAGTTAACAATAAAGTTTACCACTTCAGTTAACTCTGAAATTTTACTCTAGCATGTAATGCTGTTGGACAGCATTTTACCTATATCCAGATTCATCACAAAAATCACTGTCTATGGAAGCTATAGCCTTACAGAATGTATTTCTTAAATTACAGAGCTTGAAATTTAAAAAATATTTTTAAATCCATGGGCTACAAAATGGACATTATGTTAGCAGGCATGAAAACAACGTCTCATTGTATATTTCCATCTCGGGGGGCCTATGTCCATTGTCAATGATGGAATACTGGGGCTAGGTTGATCTGTTATCCAGACTGCTCAATCTTTTTCCATATCAGCAATATGATTATTTTGCTTTCATATAATTTATGCATTCACTGAAGTAGTACTTTTGATTTCCTCAGGAACTGTTCCTTTGCATTTTCATTTAGCTAACTATCTGTCTTAGGTGGCCTAACTCTCAGCCTGTCTCATCCTTCTATAAGCACTTCTCACTAAGATTAATAATATCTAGCTTATGATTTAAGGTGAGAGATATACTAGTCTTTATTTCCCTTGAACACTTAGATTATTACAAGGTTAGTAATTAACCTAATTAATATTACAAGGTTATTAATCAACCTAATTTCATTATTGTTGTGTCTTTGGAAAAAGGTAGGCCCAAGGAGAGAGCAAAAATGGGGACAGGCTGGTCAGCGTAGCAATTGGAGCACATACAAAATTCATTGATTAAGTTTGGCATCTTACGTGGATGCAGTTCATGCACCCACATAAAATATCAAATTATGACAACAATTATAACAATGGCATCAATGGTCACTGATCATAGATCACCACAACATTAATAATAACAATAACAATAATTTAAATTATTATGGAGATTAACAGAGTATGACTCAAGGTAATCACATGCTGTTAGAAAAATACACTACAAATAGACTTGCTGGAGACACAAACCTTCAATTAAAAAATTGCAATATTTGCAAAATATAATAAAGTGACATGCAGTAGAATTAGATATGCCTGGACACATTTTAGTAAAGGGCTTAGGAAAGCCAAATATCAAAAAAAAAATTTTTTTGAGTTGAACTCTTACCTTAACCATACACAGAAATCAACTCAATAATGGACCATAAATTCAAATGTAAGACATGATAGTGTAAACATCCTAGAAGAGAATGTCTCCTGGACATCAGTCTTCACAATTATGTTTCCATACATGACACCCAAAGCACATGTAACATAAACAAAAATAAACAAATGGAGCTACATCAAACTAACATTTTTCTGTACAGTGAAGGAAACCATCAACAAAATGAAAAGGCAACATATCAAGTGTCAGAAAATATTTTCAAAACCTGTATTTTGTGATGGGCTAATATCCATAAGGAACTCGTACAACTCAATAGCAAAAGTGAAAATAGATAGACCAATTAAAAAACGGCCAAAGGACTAAAGGAGTAGGGCACTGGTCCCGTATACCAGAGGTGATGGGTTCAAACCCAGCCCTGGCTAAAAACTTCACAAAGGAAAAACAAAAACATGTAAATGTCCAAGAATCATATAAAGAAACACTCAACATCATTAATCACCATACAAATGCAAGTTAAAGCTACCTGTTAGGAAGGCAATTATTAAAAAAGTGAAAAAATAACAAGTTTGGATAAGGATGTGGAGAAAGAACAACTTTGTATGCTGTGGTATAAAATGACTGTAATTGGTACAACCATTATGGAAAATAAAATGGAGGTTCCTCAAAATCTAAAAATATTTCGATATTGGACACAAAAATCTCACTAGAAGTTTTATATCCAAAGCAAATGTAATCAGTACGTTGAGGGGATTTCTAAGATCATTGCTGTTTTCTTCATAATAGCCAAGAGACAGAAACAACCCGAGTGTTGGTTGAATTAGGTTAATTAATAACCTTGCTGTGACCTAAGTGTTATCTTTATGAAGGGATAAAGAAAATGTGTACATCCACAAAGGAATATAATTCATCCTACTATTTGTAACGTGGATGACCCTGGAGGGCAATGTGCTAAGTGAAGTATGTCAGACAAAGAAAGACAAATACTGCATGCTTTAAATTATATATGCAGGGGAAAAAAGCTGGTTCGGAAACACACAGAATAGTGGTTGCCAGGGTCTGCAGGGAGGGGGAGTGGGGAAATGCACGTCTCAGGGTGCACACACATACTTCAAGTGACAAGCTGACTAAGTTCCAGAGACTTAATATACAATGTGGAGACTGCAATTTCTGATGTATTGTATACTTGAAATATGCCAGAGTGTATATCCTGAGTGTAGATCTTCCCTTGTCTCCCAAACAAGAGAAAGAGAAATAGAGGGTGGATAGGATAATTACCCTGAATGGGAATCACTTACAAGATATACAGGTATCAAAATATTGCAATGTAGACCTTAAATAGATGCTACACACAATATTTACTTGTCACACATACCTTGGTAAACTAGAAAAAAAGAGATTGCACAGTGTTGACAAATTATAGCAGCTTGGATTTATTTTTTTCATACTATTGAGCTAATTTTAAAGGGAAATATTTTTTCTTTTCCTTTTTTTTATTGAGACAGAGTCTGACTTTTTTTCCACACAGTATCATCTCCCCTCCCCAAGTGCCATGGCATCACAGTTCACAGCAACCTCAGACTCTTAGGCTCAAGCGATTCTCTTGCCTCAGCCTTCCAAGTAGCTGGGACTACAGGTGTCCACCACAACACTGGGCTATTTTCAGAGGTGGGGTCTCACTCTATCTCAGGCTGCTCTCCAACCCGAGAGCTCAGGAGATCTGCCCGCCTGGGCCTCCCAGAGTGCTGAAATAGAGGTTTGAGCCACCGCGCCCAGCCCATTTTAAAGAGAAATAAAAAGACATTTGTTGGTTTAGAAACGAAGAAAATTAGTTTCTGTTCTGACACTTGCAGTAATTGTTCAAACAACTCATTTTTGCTGATGTTCTTGCTCAAAACTTGTACATAATATGTAAATTTTGTGTATTTCATGGTAATAATTTGGGAGTACTTTAAATTTCAATGAAAATATTATTTAAATAGGGGTTCGTTGTGAATTTAGATTAAATCCAATATGGAGAGAATAAAAAGTTTATACTGAATGGCTGAGTTTCATGTAGAATTAGGGAAAATAACGTCAGAAATTGTAATTAATACCGTGACAGGTAAATGGAATGAAAGGTGATGAAAGAATTTTTAAGAGTTTCCACACCCACATTTTATTGATCTTTGCAAATTACTCTCTGGGCTAAAACAGGCCCCTGGGGACTGAAGATGAACAGCTTTTGCTGTTCTTAAAGCAAATGCAAGAATCCATTTGGTAGTAAGTTAATTGAATATTCGTCTGTATGAAAATCTGATAGTTGTACCTTTGAGTATTTAAACTGTGTGAAATACCAGAAAGCAAGGAAAAGGAGAAGGAGAGTATGTTAAAGGGAAACATCAGGAGGAGGGAGAAAGGGGGAAGCCAGCATTTGCAAAAGATAATTGGTGAGATAAATGTTCTCAATCTCGATTGTAAAATGACTGCCTCACTGTCATCAAAGGCAGTTCAAAGATTGTGCTTCATCATCACGTTTCTTATTTCTGCCCTCACTGTAACCAAAACACGCACAGCTTTGCAGCAGCACAATTGACAAAAAAAGATAACACCATCCTTCTTCAGGACTATTAATGGGGAATTTGAAAAAACAAAATGTTTTGTCTTCTCTGGTCCTATGTGAATAAAAAGTGTCTTTTAAGTGATGTTAGATTTCTTTAGAAAGATCACATATAATATACTTCCAATGACAAATGTATTTCATTGACGCTTTCATATGACTTTATCAGTTAAGCAGCTTTGAGAGACAGCTACTGCATGTGGACTGAAGGATTAAGCCAAGCCCCCGTAAATCTGGTGAGGCCCCTGAACACATTGTATGGATGTCAGCCTTACCTTGAACAAGTGAATGATTTTCTTATTTCAAAGGCTCTACCTATTTATAATAAACTCAAAATAATTGTCATGATGGGGATGAAAATAGATCAAAATGAAAACATCTAGGATTCTAGCTGGCATTAAATCAATGTCTAATAAAAACACTTTAAACCGCAGTGAACGTGTAAGCTACAGAACGATGTTAAATAAAATATCCCGCAAGACATATGGACATTACAACTAGGTTATGTGCAAAATTCCTTATGGAAAGTGCCATGAATAACACAATATTTTCAATTTAAAATATCTCTAGAATTAAAGATGGGAGTCATTTTTCAGGGTATTTATTTGTGGTTAAGAACTGCATACTTTGTACACAGTTGTACTTAAAGTTCTTTGAAAAGGTTTTAATAGTAATAATGTTCATAAGCATTCACCAATAGTGTATTAAATTATCACAGGAAAATAACACATCTTAATCTCAAAATTTGTCCTCACTCAAATAGATGACTCCGCAGAGTATCTGAAATTTTTAACTTCAGGATTACATGTAATTTATAAAATGTTCATTTTCGTAAGGAAGAAAGATGACTTAGGTTCGTCACATAGGCAGTCAATAAGGAAGGTAGACAAGATGCTGCAGCTCCATGAGGCCCCGCTTCAGACCATGAGGACGCTAAGGGATAAAGGGGGAAAATGACAGTAGGAATGAGATTGAGTCCAGGGGACACATACTGTTTAAGTATTCTAATTTGTTGGAGCTACATAATTATGACATTTTCTTTCCTAAGCCAGTGAAATACTTCTATAACTAATTTCACAACTTTCTATGACAGTCTTAATATTATTTTGAATTTTTTTTTAATATAATGTACTGTTGATAAAAGAATAAAGATTTTTGATGTGATAGGATTTTTCTACTTAAAGTTTTACACCAATTAAATAAAGACCCTAAAATAAAAATAATTCCTGACTCTCCCCTCTCTCTACATATGTATATTATATATAGAGAAATAAATATATGTATAATTCAACATATAAAATATCATTAGGACCTTGCTTTATATTATAGATTTATTCTTATAAAATTAAGTTTACTCCTCTTTAAATCACCAATAAAAAAAGAAAACTTTTGGGTGGGGCCTGTGGCTTAAAGGAGTAGGGCACTGGCCCTTCACACCCAGCCCTGGCAAAAAAAAAAAAAAAAAAAAAAAGGAAAACTTTTTTACCTTGACTACATATGCAAACAATTCGTACCAAATTAATTTTTTTAGCTAAATAAATCAATTTCAATTTTTTTTCCACAATGATATTACTGTATGTGGCTTTCTGTTGACAGAGCAGGAATTCTAAACGTCGATTTTTAATCCACATTTGTGCATGCCTTTAACGCCAAGGTATCCATCGTCAGTTACAAAAACTAAACTTAACCAACTTCTAAGACAAACAAGGCAAACTGTGATTTTAATAGAATTTCCTGAAGGAACTGCTTATATGCAGCACAATCAAATGCAATAGACCCACGCCTAAATGTACATAAATATTGTTATATACAATATTTCTATGCCTGTACACTATCAGTAAAATTTTGATTTGGAAAGAAGAATTGTTACCTCTAAAATGATATTTTAACATAACTTGAACACATTATTTATAATATTTTATATTATTTATAATGTATTAATAGACTTACATTTATAATGTTATTGCAACTGAGATGTACATTATTCTATATTCCATTTCACATTAACATAAAGGAAAAGAGTATCGGTAGGAAAGGGGAATAAAATACTGTTGTTGACAATACATAGTAGATTTGGAATAACAGCATCAATAAATTGATGTTTTAAAAAACCTTTAAAAAATAGCCTTTATTACAGTGAAAGACTATTTTGATTTAAAAAATTCAAGAAAAGAACAAGTGATCCCATCTCAGGCTGGGCAAGGCACTTGAAGAGAAACTTCTCTGAAGAAGACAGGTGCGCGGCCTACAGACTCATGAAAAAATGCTCATCCTCCAACAGTTCTTTGAGAAGGTGGACTCTGTGTGGGAAGAGGTGTCTTTTGCAGTGGCTCATGAGAGGTCTTGTCCCCTTGTGTGACATTCCCACGTGATCCTGAAGCCCACTCCCTGGCCAGCGGAGGGACCCCCAGCCCAGCCCAGCCCAGAGCCCACATGCCCTCAGGGAATGCACCCTCAGTAGGTGGCTGGTGCCTTTGCAGGAATTTCTCTTCCCAACACTGTTTCCACTCCAAAATCTTGCTTACTGTCCTTACATGACACCATCTCTGTTGTCATTGTAAGAGAATTTCATCGCTACACTCTGTATGTCTTTTCTTTCTTTTTTTTTTTTTTGGAGACAGAGTCTCACTATGTTGCCCTGGGAGGAGTGCCACAGCATCACAGCTCACAGCACCCTCCAACTCCTGGGCTTAAGCGATTCTCTTGCCTCAGCCTCCCAAGTAGCTGGGACTACAGGTGCCTACCACAATGCCCAGCTATTTTTTGGTTGCAGTTGTCATTGTTGTTTGGCAGGCCTGGGCTGGATTAGAATGCCAGCTCTGGCATATGTGGCTGGTGCCCTAGCCACTGAGCCACAAGGCGCCAAGCCTCCTTTCAGAGTCTCACTTTATCACCCTGGTAGAGTGCTGTGACATCACAGCTCACAGCAACCTCAAACTCTTGGGCTTAAGTGATTCTCTTGCCTCAGCCTCCCGAGTAGCTGGGACTAGCCCACCACAATGCCCGGCTATTTGTTGTTGTTATTGCAGTTGTTGTCATTGTTGTTTAGCTGGCCCAGGCCGAGTTCGAACCCACCAGCCCCAGTGTCTGTGGCCAATGCCCAATCCACTGAGCTGCGAGTGCCACCCACATCCTTTCTTTCTTTCTTTTTCTTTTTTTTTCCAGTGGTAAGATAGGACTTTTATTAGAAGTTAGAAAGGAATACAGAAGAAGTAAAAAGCACCAAAGCTTCTGGAAAGGGGGCAAGAACTGAAGAACTCCCTCGGGAGTCTCCATGTGGGCTCTTTTATCTAGGGGTCTTAAGTCTAGAGGACACATGCTATATTTCTGACTGGCAGAGACGGCTTCCTCCTTGTTTTCTATACTCCCAGTCCCTGCTTATAAAGATGGGCTCTGCGTTATTAATGTGCAGCAGATATAAAACTGCCGATAGGCACAGGAAAAGATGGCCAGCATCACTGGCCAGCAGGGATGTGCCAGTCAGCCCAACACTCTCCCCGCACACCCCAAAGGACAACCACAACAAAACAAGACAAAACAGAAAACAATAAGTGTTGATTGGAATGTAAAATGGTGTGGTTGGGCTTGGTGCCTATGGCTCAACGGGCTAAGGTGCCAGCCACGTATACCTGAGCTGGTGGGTTCGAATCCAGCCCGGACCCACCAAACAACAACGGCTGCAACCAAAAAATGGCCAGGCGTTGTGGTGGGTGCCTATATTCCCAGCTACTTGGGAGGCAGAGGCAGGAGACTCGCCTGAGTCCAGGAATTGGAGGTTGCTGTGAGCTGTGATGCCACAGCACTCTACCGAGGGTGACAGCTTGAGGCTCTGTCTAAAAAATAAATAAATAAATAAATAAAATAAAATGGTGTGGTTGTTGTGGAAAACAGTATGGTGGTTACTTAAAAACTCAAAAATAGAGTCACCATACAAGCCACTCACTAATCCCACACATGGATATATACATGTTTCTAAAAAAAAAATGAACAGCAGGATCTCAAAGAAATCCTCATACACCACGTCCACAGCAGCATTATTCAGTCTTTGAAACGTGGAGGTAGCCCAGGGCCCACGTGTCTGTGGAGGGACGGATGGAGGCGGCACAGCCTCGAGACAGAACGTTACTTACCCTTAAAAAGAAAGGAGGTCCTGAGGTGCTTGGCCCAGAGAGCATTGAGGACACTGCTCATGAAGCACACGCACCGTGTGGTCCCACTTTGTGAGTCTGGGGCCGTCAGACCCACAGACAGAAAGGAGCCATGGGTGCCCGGCGTGGTTGGGGAGGGCAGTCACATCTGGTGGGGACAGGTTTCAGTTGGGACGATGAAAAGATGTGCAGATGGAGGGCAAGTGGACCTAATGCCCTTGAGCCCCATTTACACGCATGGAGATGGCGCCTTTTCTTCTGTGTGTGATATAGTTGGCCACAATAAAAAAACTGGAAAAACGTAACAGGGAGACAGGGGCATGGCACACCCTGGCCATCCTCAGTGGGGCTGCTCCTTCCCAGCACAGCGGGCTCCTGCCCAACTTGGCCAGCTCTGTCCCAGCACAGCAGCTGCCCAGGGCACGAGGGAGCCGGGCCAGCATCCTGAACAGACAACTTCCAGAGCCTGCCTCTGACCAGCCCACCTCCTGCTGGCCATGACAGTCTCACAGGGCTCGGGCAACAGGTGGAAAGACAGAGACTACAGACCCAGCTGACAACTGTTACCTCTCCAAACTCGCCTGAACTCCAGGACCTCAGGAGGTGAGCACATTTGGAGACAAAGCCTTTACAGGGGTCATTAAGGTGAAATGAGGCCTTGTGGGTAAGCCCTGGTCCAGCAGCTCCAAGGTTCTGATGAGAGATTAGGGTGCTATCACACAGAGGGATAGCCATGTGAGGACACAGGGTGGAGCTGGTGACTGCAAACTAGGAGAGAGGCCCCCCCAGACAAATGCCTGCTGTTGAAGCCACCCTGGCCACCAGTAGGACATTGCAAGGTACGGCTCTGCCCCAGAGGAAGGATGGGGAGGTTGGGAAAACTAGCAGCGCTTCCAGGGCAGTTGCCTGCCTCCCAGTCCAGGCTATGTGGCCTCTGGGGTTCCGCTAACCCTTCCCAGGGGTCCTCTGTCCAAGTGAAGCAGGTGGAAGCCAAGCAGCCACCTCCCCGGGAGCTCCTCTCCCTCAGACTCATGACACAAGTGCAGAACGTCATTGTGGTTGTCATACATACAGACTACGTTGCAGCCTTTTTCCTTTAAACATTTATTTTACCTTATAAAAATAACACTTGCTCATTGGTGACACTCTGAAACTTTCCTCCTCAACTGAATCATAGTCTTCCTGCAGTGCCCAGGCCCAGTGGACACCAACACCCACAAAGCTGCATGGGGAGAACAAAGGAAACAGAACCACCAGCCAGGCCCCACAGGGAAGCTCACTACAGCTACCACCTGGACCTTGCACAGACCCATCTCCCCAAACCTGTTTTTCTTCCTCAAAGGTCTCCTGGGATAGAGGAGAGGGGCCAGAAGGGCCAAGCCCTGAGCAGGAGAGTGCTGAGGAGGGGTCGGCCCTGCACTCTCAGCCATGGCACAGCTATGCCCCTGCCTCCTAAGGTACCCCGCCCACAGTCAGTCACCTGGTTCTCACAGTCCCAGCAGTTACCCCTGGGCGTCCTGGATGGGGTCTCACTCATGGGGAAAAGAAAGGGAGGGCTCCAGAACCCCAGCATGCTCTTCACTACAATTGGGATTGGGAGATGCAGACATTTTTAGGGTCACTGGACACCTCATAGTCTCCCACAGGGACCATTTCCATACCAACCTCTTAATCCCTGAAGTGTCTGCGTGTGTCTTGGGTCCCACTTCCCCTGATGGGAGGCTGAGGAAGGAGAGCTACCCCTTTCATGAGCCTTGACGCATCCACAGGAAGCCTCATAGCCCATGAGGGCCTGTCCCCGGCCCAGACTGGGAAGCTGGGCTCCGTTGCAGGCCTTGTGAGGCTGTCCCTGCTGCTAAGAACAATCTTTTTTTTTTTTTTTTTGTAGAGACAGAGTCTCAGTAGAGTGCCATGGCATCACACAGCTCACAGCAACCTCCAACTCCTGGGCTCAGGTTGAAAGATGGCACTCGACCGGCACAAAATCTCACAGACCACTAAGGCTTGTAGGAAAGGTCTTTATTGGTGGGGAAGCTGCACAGCAGCATTAAGGAGGAGGGGAGAGAGAGAGAGAGAGAGAGAGAGAGAGAGAGAGAGAAGACACACGGGGGACGGGGGGAGAGGAGGAGGAGAAGAGAAGAAGAGAGGAAGAGGAAGAGAGAGAGGGAACAAAAGACAAGAGCACCTGATATTGACTCGGTTAGGGGAGGTGTCGGGATGGTAGAACAGCCAATAAGGTGTTACCGCTCTGGTGTGAAGCGCGGTAGGGAGAGGGCCATAAGTTTGAGCTTTTCAGTGGATAATCGGGATAGGGAGCCGAAGTGGTGCAATTATCTAACACAGACACCACCTTTGTCCCACCCAGGCGGGTCACCCTCCCATTTCAATAAACCTGGCCTGAACATCTTCGAGACAGCCTGTCTCTGGGCCCCACGGCTCAGACCTTCACAACCCACTCCTGAACTATAGTTACACTGCACTTCTCCAGGTCAGCGAAATCCCAGAGGGCTCACAATGTATAGCTGAAGTAGACTTCAGAAAATTGTCACATTCTGTTATTTTAGGGATGCTGAAACTAAGGTCCAAAATGCTTGAACACTGGCTCATCACCTAACACAC